>JAQIZT010000660.1:0-5000 GCA_029228515.1 Populus alba x Populus x berolinensis | reverse complement strand
CCACCGACTGGCCATGGGGCGCGCTGGCTGGCGCCCATAGGCCTGCCGCGGGGGATTTGCGAGCTGCTGCTTACACACGTGTGTGGCGGCCTCACGGCCCGAAAGTCACGCTCAGCCTATCGATGACCCGTTTTCCGGCCGGCGACGACCCGACTTCCCCGACCACCGCCCTATAAAAGAATTCACACGCGCGCGCACCGCCCGCGCCCGCGCCCGCGTCTGACGCTTGGCGCTGGGTGCGCTGGGGCCTGAGGGCCTGGGGCCCTTGGGGGCCCTTGGGCTCTTGGGCGATTGGGCGCGCGCGCGCGCGGCAATGATTTCCATGCCGCGCTGCGCAACGGGGGCTGACGCGGGGACAGCCCCTGCTGGCTGGCTATCTTACCCGCGGGGGGGCTGCCTTCGGGCCTTGCCCCCCTGCGCTCTTGCCTGCCCCCCGCGCGGGAGAGGCTACGCACACTCTGCGGCAGCGATGCCAGCAGTGGGAAAAATCGGCAGCGCGGACAGCCCCGCTGGCTTGCTGTCGTGCCGCGGGGGGGCTGCCTTCGGGCCCGGGGCAGCGGCAGCGAGGCCACCAGTGGGAAACATCGGCAGAGCGGACAGCCCCGCTGGCTTGCTGTCGTGCCCGCGGGGGGGCTGCCTTCGGGCTCGGGGCAGCGGCAGCGATGCCAGCAGTGGGAAAAATCGGCAGCGCGCGGACAGCCCCCGCTGGCTTGCTGTCGTGCCCGCGGGGGGGCTGCCTTCGGGCCCGGGGCAGCGTCAGCGATGCCAGCAGTGGGAAAAAATCGGCAGCGCGGACAGCCCCCGCTGGCTTGCTGTCGTGCCCCGGGGGGGCTGCCTTCGGGTCACGGGCAAGCGGCAGCGATTGCAGCAGTGGGGGAAAAATCGGGCAGCCGCGGGACAAAAGCCCCCCCCTGGCTTGCTTGTTCGTGACCCGGCTGGGGGGGGCTGCCTTCGGGGCCCGGCGGCAAGATTGGGCCCACAGCCGATTGCCAGCAGTGGGGGGAAAAATCGGCAGCTGGCGGATTAACAGCCCCCGCTGGCTTGCATGTCGTGCCCCGCGGGGGGGCCTGCCTTCGGGCGCCCGGAGGGGCCGGGGGACTAGCTGGCAAATATGCCCGATGCCAGCAGTGGGGGAAAAATCGGCAGCGCGGACAGCCCCCGCTGGCTTGCTGTCGTGCCCGCGGGGGGGCTGCCTTCGGGCCCGAGGCAGCGGCAGCGATGCCAGCAGTGGGAAAATTCGGCAGCGCGGACAGCCCCCGCTGGCTTGCTGTCGTGCCCGCGGGGGGGCTGCCTTCGGGCCCGGGGCGGCAGCGGGCAGCGATGCCAGCAGTGGGAAAAATCGGCAGCGCGGACAGCCCCCGCTGGCTTGCTGTCGTGCCGCGGGGGGGCTGCCTTCGGGCCCGGGGCAGCGGCAGCGATGCCAGAAGCAGTGGTGGAAAAAAATCGGCAGCGCGGACAGCCCCCCCGCTGGCTTGCTGTCGTGCCCCAAGCCACGTGGGGGGCAAAAGCTGCCTCTCGAAGCCCGGTTGGGCAGCGGCAGCGATGCCAGCAGTGGGAAAAATCGGCAGCGCGGACAGCCCCCGCTGGCTTGCTGTCGTGCCAGCGGGGGGGCTGCCTTCGGGCCCGGGGCAGCGGCAGCGATGCCAGCAGTGGGAAAAAACGGCAGCGCGGACAGCCCCCGCTGGCTTGCTGTCGTGCCCGCGGGGGGGCTGCCTTCGGGCCGGGGCAGCGGCAGCGATGCCAGCAGTGGGAAAATCGGCAGCGCGGACAGCCCCGCTGGCTTGCTGTCGTGCCCGCGGGGGGGCTGCCTTCGGGCCCGGTGGCAGCGGCAGCGATGCCAGCAGTGGGAAAAATCGGCAGCGCGGACAGCCCCCGCTGGCTTGCTGTCGTGCCCGCGGGGGGGCTGCCTTCGGGCCCGGGGCAGCGGCAGCGCTGCCAGCAGTGGGAAAAATCGGCAGCGCGGACAGCCCCCGTTGGCTTGCTGTCGTGCCCGCGGGGGGGCTGCCTTCGGGCCCGGGGCAGCGGCAGCGATGCCAGCAGTGGGAAAAATCGGCAGCGCGGACAGCCCCCGCTGGCTTGCAGTCTTGCCGCGCGGGGGGGCTGCCTTCGGGCCCGGGGCCCCTGCGCTCTTGCCTGCCCCCCGCGCGGGAGAGGCTAGGCGCTGCTGGGGCCAGCCCGACGTCGCTGGCCGCGCATGCGCGCTGCCGGTTTTCTCGCATCCCGCCAAGAAAACGTCGTGCTTTCCACATGAAACCAATCAAGTAAAATCAGCCATATTTTTGTGAGGCTGCAGCCGAATTTGGGGTCATTCCGGGCCGGTTCCTATTTTTGCGTATTTCCTTGATTTTTAATGGTAGGAAAATAAAAAAAAATCTTCCCGACCTCGAAAAAATCTGGGAAAATTTATAAAAGTTGGATTGGATTTTTGCCAACATATGTGCAAAATTTCAGCTCAAAATACCAAGAAATGAATTTTTTAGAGGGGGGGTGACAGCTGGGACCTAGTAGTGTCTACCCCTGCCAGAGCTGCAATAACACTTATAGCTCTTTAGGGGGGTGCCCCTGGCTGCCATGGGGCGCGCTGGCTGGCGCCCATAGGCCTGCCGCGGGGGATTTGTGGGCTGCTGCTATGCTCGGACTAACGTGGGGGGCCTCATGGCCCGAAGTAACGCCGCCATCGATGACCCGTTTTCGGCCGGCGACGACCCGATTCCGGCCACCGTCCCTGTGACCCGCTCCAAGCCGTTGGGCGCGTTGGGGCTGCTTATCCGCGGCTGCGGGCCGCGCACGCACTCTGATTTGCCAGCGCTCGTGCCAACCAATAGGCAGCCCCAACGCGCCCAACGGCTTGGCGCGACGTCACGATTCCGGCCACCGTCCCTGTGACCCGCTCCAAGCCGTTGGGCGCGTTGGGGCAGCTTATCCGCGGCTGCGGGCGCGCACGCACTCTGATTTGCCAGCGCTCGTGCCAACCAATAGGCAGCCCCAACGCGCCCAACGGCTTGGCGCGACGTCACGATTCCGGCCACCGTCCCTGTGACCCGCTCCAAGCCGTTGGGCGCGTTGGGGCTGCTTATCCGCGGCTGCGGGCGCGCACGCACTCTGATTTGCCAGCGCTCGTGCCAACCAATAGGCAGCCCCAACGCGCCCAACGGCTTGGCGCGACGTCACGATTCCGGCCACCGTCCCGGGACCCGCTCCAAGCCGTTTGGGCGCGTTGGGGCTGCTTATCCGCGGCGTGGGCGTGGGGCCTTAACAAGCCGCGCTCGTTCCAAGGTGCTGGCAGCTGACCGCGCCTCTCAGCTTGCCGCGACGTCCCGGTGGCGGTGGCCGGAATCCCTGCCCGTCACCCGCTCCAAGCCGTTGGGCGCGTTGGGGCTGCTTATCCGCGGTCTCGGGCGTGGGGCCTTAACAGGATTCCCCTCGTGCCAAGGTGCTGGCAGCCCCAACGCGCCCAACGGCTTTGGCGCTACGTAACGGCGACGTCCTGATTCCGGCCACCGCTGCCGTGACCCGCTCCAAGCCGTTGGGCGCGTTGGGGCTGCTTATCCGCGGTCTCGGGTGTGGGGCCTTAACAGGATTCCCCTCGTGCCAAGGTGCTGGCAGCCCCAACGCGCCCAACGGCTTGGCGCGACGTCACGGCAGCGGTGGCCTCTGCCTGTGCTCGCAAGCTGGAGGCCTGGCCGACGTGTCTGGTGCGGACCGCTGAGCTTGGGGATTGCGAGGAGAGCTGTACCGCGTGGGCGTGCTGCATTCAGTTTGCTGCGCTCGTGCCAAGGTGCTGGCTCTCCTCGCCATCCCCAAGCTCCTGCGCGATGTGCCCGCTGCCGAGGCCTGGCCTCCGTCTTCCGAGCTGAGGCAGATGGCCCCCCGAATGATTGTCCCTGTTGCTCCCCCCCGCGGCCTGTCCCTTCGAGATCCGCCGCGTCCCCCGCGGCTTGTTGCGTGTCCCTTCGAGATCCCCCGCGTCCCCGCGGCTTGTTGCTTGTCCCTTCGAGATCCTTCGCGTCCCCCAGCGGCGTGTTGCTTGTCCCTTCGAGATCCTTTTCGCGTCCAGCGGTGCGGGCACGATCTCTCTCGGGTGTTTCCACTTTGCCCTCGTGGCCGTGGTTTCGCTCGTCGGGATTGTTGTCGCGTGTACGCAGAGTCGCATGAGCGGTAATTGGGCTGTCCGTGTCGGCAGGCTCCGTGCTTGTGCACCGAACTGTCGGCCTGCTGCCCCCATCCACTCTCAGCCCAAGGCCCTGGGTGCCTTGCGGCGAGGCGGGGTTCCTGTGCTGCGTACCCACTTCGGTGGAATTTGAATGTGAAGCTGTCCCTCTCCGCCGCGCGCCTCCCCGGGGGCGCGGGGCGAACCTAGCAGCGGTGCCCGTGTTCCAGTCGAGCGGAATCCCGCCGAACTGGCCCACGCTGCGGTCGCTCCGTGCTTTCGGTTATGCGGAACGCGATGCCGGCGCGGGGGCCTCCGCCCCTGCGACCGTCCGTTCGAGCCGCTCGTGCTCGATAAGAACGACTTCCTCGCCCGTCTCGGCCCCTCGTCGCATCGGCGTCGGGGATCGTGCGGGTCGTGGTGTCGCCAAGGAATGCTACCTGGTTGATCCTGCCAGTAGTCATATGCTTGTCTCAAAGATTAAGCCATGCATGTGTAAGTATGAACTAATTCAGACTGTGAAACTGCGAATGGCTCATTAAATCAGTTTATAGTTTGTTTGATGGTTATTTTGCTACTCGGATAACCGTAGTAATTCTAGAGCTAATACGACTGCAACAAGCCCCCGGCTTCTGGAAGGGACGCATTTATATTAGATAAAAGGTCGACGCGGGCTCTTTATGCCCGTTGGCCTCTGATGATTCATGCTAACTCGACGGATCGCACGGCCATCGTGCTGCGCAGACGCATCATTCAAATTTCTGCCCTATCAACTTATCGATGGTAGGATAGAGGCCTACCATGGTGGTGCGGGTCGACGGAGCAATAGGCGTTCGATTCGGAGGGGAGC
>JAQIZT010000659.1:7500-19103 GCA_029228515.1 Populus alba x Populus x berolinensis | reverse complement strand
CCTTAGGACTATAAACAGTCCAGAATCATCGCCTTGCACCGGCTGCCGATTCTGCCGACTTTGCCGATTTCGTCGGCGCTGCCGATTCCAGCACTGCCCGCTGTGTCTGAACAGCCCCTGCTTCGTCAGCGCATCCCCTTGACGAATTTTCCTGCCTGGCCTGGACAGCCCAGCGTCCAGCCCATGTTCGTCAAAAAATCTGCGCTGCCGATTTTTCCACTGTGGGCATCGCTGGCTGCCCCGCGCGTGCCTAGGCCCCCAGTCTTTTTCGTCAGCCTAGGACTATAACAGTCCGGACTCATCGCCAGCACCGGCTGCCGATTTGCCGAACTTCGCGATTTCGTCGGCGCTGCCGATTCCAGCACTGCCTGCTGTGTCTGAACAGCCCCTGCTTCGTCAGCGCATCCCTTGACGATTTTTCCTGCCTGGCCTGGACAGCCCAGCGTCCAGCCCATGTTCGTCAAAAAATCTGCGCTGCCGATTTTTCCCGCTGTGGGCATCGCTGCACACTGCCCCAGCGTGTGCCTAGGCCCCCAGTCTTTTTCGTCACGCCTAGGACTATAAACAGTCCAGGAATCATCGCCAAGCACCGGCTGCTCGATTTCTGCCGACCTCGCCCGATTTCGTCTGGCGCTGCCGATTCCAGCACTGCCCTGCTGTGTCTGAACTAGCCCCTCGCTTCGTCAGCGCATCCCCTTGACGATTTTTTTTTTTTTGTTCTGCCTGGCCTGGGACAACGCCGTCCATGTTCGTCAAAAAATCTGCCGCTGCCGATTTTTCCCACTCGTTGGACATCGCTGCCACTGCCCAAGCGTTGTCCTAGGCCCCCAGATCGCTTTGTCGTCAGCAGCCTAGGACTATAAATCGTCTTCCGGGACTCATCGCCAGCGACTCGGCTGCGATTCTGACGTGTGCTGTTGACCGATTTCGTCGGCGCATCCCCTCGACGAATTTACCTGCCTGGATGGACCAGCCCAGCGTTCTCAGCCCCTGTTCGTCAAGCAATCTGCGCCTCCGATCTTCCCCGACGGGCCTGCAGCTTTGCACAAATCTGGCGCTGCCGATCTTCCCCGTTTGGTGGCATGGCTGCCACTTGCCCCGATGTCTAGACCAACAGTCTCTTTCTCTTCAAGCCTTGGACTATCCAGTCCTCGGAGATCCCGGGAGCGCTGCCCGATCCCCAGTGTTCCCATCCCAGCCTCCGTCGACTGCCGTGCCCCTAGAGGGTCGGGGTATCTTTACGGTGAAGAATCGGAGCTGACATGGGGCTGACTCTGCGTAGTGGATCCGTAGGCAGCAAGGCCAATATGCTCACTTACAATACCCCGTCGCGTATTTAAGGCGTCTGCACGGATTATATACCCGCCGCTCGGTGGGAATTGTACTTCAAGGCGGCACCGCGCGGCTCTTTCGCCGCGAGGATTGGCCAACGGCCACATGCCTCCGGGGCCAAGAAGGCCCTACTGCAGGTCGGCAAGTCGGGACGGCGGGACGCACGCGTCGCATCTAGCCCGGATTCTGACTTATGAGGCGTTCAGTCATAATCCAAC
This sequence comes from Populus alba x Populus x berolinensis, assembly GCA_029228515.1. Classification (NCBI taxonomy): domain Eukaryota; kingdom Viridiplantae; phylum Streptophyta; class Magnoliopsida; order Malpighiales; family Salicaceae; genus Populus; species Populus alba x Populus x berolinensis. Next base: position 17,553 of record JAQIZT010000659.1, on the reverse strand, counting down.
CGCCACTGGTAGCTGTTGCGCCACTGGGCTTTTCAACCTAGGCGCGAATGGACCAATTGTGCGAATCAACGGTTCCTCTCGTACTAGTGTTGGATTGACTATCTGCGGACACTGTCATCAGTAGGGTAAAAACTAACCTGTCTCACGACGGTCTAAGATACCCAGCTCACGTTTCACCTATTGGTGGGTGAACAAACCAACACTTGGGTGAATTCTGCTTCACTATGATAGGAAGCGCCTGATCAGCTCGAAGGATCAAAAAGCAACGTCGATATGAACGCTTGGCTGCCACAAGCCAGTTATCCCTGTGGTAACTTTTCTGACACCTCTAGCTTCAATGTTCCGAAGGTTCTAAATAGGATCGATTGGCCAAGCTTTCACGGTTCGTATTCGTACTGGAAATCAGAATCAAATCGAGCTTTTACCCTTTTGTTCCACACGAGATTTCTGTTCTCGTTGAGCTCATCTTAGGACTACTGCGTTATCTTTTAACCAGATGTGCCGCCCCAGCCAAACTCCCTCCTGACAATGTTCTTCCGCCCCGGATCGGCCGCCGTAAGCGGCCTTGGGTCCAAAAAGAAGGGTGCAGCGCCGACCCGCTACCGATTCGCACGGAAGAAGTTAAAATAACGTGTAACAGTAGTGGTATTTCACTCGTCGCCGAAGCTCCCACTTGATCCGTACACCTCTCAAGTCAGATTTCACAAAGTCGGACTAGAGTCAAGCTCAACATGGGTCTTCTTTTCACCACGCTGATTCCGCCAAGCCCGTTCCCTTGGCTGTGGTTTCGCTGGATAGTTGACAGGGACAGTGGGAATCTCGTTAATCTCCATTCTTGCGCGTCACTAGTTAGATGACAGAGGCATGTGTGGCTACCTTAAGAGAGTCATAGTTACCTCCCGCCGTTTACCCGCGCTTTGTTGAAATTTATTCACTTTGGATCATTCAGGAGCCACTGTGCAGAAATCACATTGCTGTGAGCATCCGCAGGGACCATCGCTAATGCTTGTGTTTTAATTGATAGCAGTCGGATTCGCTCTTGTCCGTACCAGTTCTGAGTCGACTGATTCGACGCTCGGGAAGGCCCCCGAAGGGGCCGGTGCCCAGTTCCGTGCCCCGGCAGGCACGCCACGTCCCGCTCTCGCCGGGAGAGCAGCTCGCAGCTGTCCACCGTACAGCCGAAGGTGTTCGGGACTGGGACCCCCGAGCCCAGCCCTCAGAGCCATTCCTTTTCCCGAGGTTACGGATCCATTTTGCCGGATTCCCTTGCCCTACATTGTTCCATCGGACCAGAGGCTGTTCCACCTGGGAGACCTGATGCGTTTATGAGTACGACCGGGCGTGGGAGGCACTCGGTCCGTCCGGATTTTCAAGGGCCGACGGGGGCGCATCGGACACCACGCGACGTGCGGTGCTCTTCCAGCCGCTGGACCCTACGCCTCCGGTCTAAGTCGTTTCGCCAGGGTGGGCGGGGACTGTTATAACTGGAAAAGATAACTCTTCTGCCCGATGGCCCGCCCGCCGCTCGCTCTCCGGACTCCTTCTCCTAACGTGTGGCCTGTCAGCCGCCACTTCCCGCGGTTCATGGAATTTTAACCCGATTCCCTTTCGAAGCATCGCGCGCGAACGCGACCGTCGGAAGGGCTTCCCCCGTCTTCTTAGGATACGACTAACCCTTGTGCAAGTGCCGTTCACATGGAACCTTTGCCCCTCTTCCGGCTTTCAAAGTTCTCATTTGAATATTTGCTACTACCACCAAGATCTGCACCGACAGGCCGCTCCGCTCGGGCTCGCGCCCCGGGTTTTGCAGCGACCGCCGCGCCCTTCCTACTCATCGGGGCCTGGCGCTTGCCCCGACGGCCGGGTATAGGTCGCGCGCTTCAGCGAGGCATCGCATTTTCGGGGCTAGTTGATTCAGCAGGTGAGGTTGTTACACCACTCCTTAGCGGATGTCTGTGTCCTATGACCATCCGTCGTGCTGTCTTAATCGACCATACACCCCTTTGTGGGTTCTAGCGTTAGCGCGCCAGTTGGGCACCGCTAACCCGGCTGTTGTGTGTTCATCCCGCATCGCCAGTTCTGCTTAACAAAAATGGCCCACTTGGAGCTCTCGATTCCGTGGCGCGGCTCAACGAAGCAGGCCGCTGCGTTCCTACCTATTTAATGTTTGAGAATAGGTCGAGGGCAGTTGCTCCCCCCGATGCGCTGCTTAATCACGTGGCTTTACCCGATAGAACTCGCACCGAGCTCCAGATATCCTGAGGGAAACTTCGGAGGGAACCGCGACTTGCTTCTAGAACGTTCGAGTAGGCTTTCGCCCCTATTACCCCAAGTCAGACGTTCGATTTGCACGTCAGTATCGCTGGCGGCCTCCACCAGAGTTTCCTCTGGCTTCGCCCCGCTCTGGCATAGTTCACCATCTTTCGGGTCCCGACTGGCATGCTCTCTCACTTGAACCACGCTTCTCAGAAGAGTCAAGGGCTCGGTCGGCGGTGCAACCCTCGAGGGGATCCCCGCCAGTCAGCTTTCCTTGCGCCTTTCGGGTTTACGTTCGCCCGTTGACTCGGCACACATGTCAAGACTCCTTGGTCCGTGTTTCAAGGACGGGATCGAATGGGGAGCCCAGCACGGCCTCGATGCCCGGTGCGCGCATGTTGCCGGGGCACGCCGTGACGGCGCGCGCTGCAGTCTCACGATCGCGACGGACGGCGTCTCCTACGGGCGTTTCAAAGGCCCGGACTTGGGCCGCCACCGCGCTCCGCATCGGTACTACGCACCGAGCGTGTCGGTCGGATCCGTGCCGTAACCGTTCCACATCCCGACCGGGGCGCATCGCCGGCCCCCAATTCCACTTCCCTCCCGACAATTTCAAGCACTCTTTGGAATCTCTTTTTGTCAAAGTCCTTTATATCTTTCCCTCGCTGTACTTGTTGTTCTGCTATCGGTCTCTCGACCCGTATTTAGCCTTGGACGGAATTTACCGCCCGATTGGGGCTGCATTCCCAATGTACAACGCCGACTCCGCCGACCAGCGCCTCGTGGTGCGGCAGGGTCAGGCCACGACGGGGCTCTCACCCTCTCGGGCGCCCCTTTCACAGGGGGACTTGGGCCTGGTCCGCCGCTGAGGACCGCTTTCTCCAGGACTACAATTCGGACGCCGCAGGCGCCAGATTATCAAGCTGGGCATTTCCCGGTTCGATCTCGCCCGTTACTAGGGGAATCCTTTGTAAGTTTCATTTTTCCTCCGCTTATTGATATGCTTTAACTCAGTGGGTTGTCCCGCCTGTACCTGGGGTCGCATCGTGAGCATTCCGGAATTTCGATGCTCCGTGGGTCCAGGAGATCCCGGGGGCGACAGGCGCGCGCACGACCGTGTGTCCGAGGGTCTCTCAACCACCAGCTCGTCGTGCGGCGACCGTCGCACGACGGACTACGATTTTGGGCCTAATAATCGCGAGCGGGAGCGCATAATGCGGTTGTGGAGAACCAGTATCCGCCCCCGCCCCTCGCGAGCCTGAGGGTGATGAGATGGGGGCTGACGTATGCTGTGTACAGTCCCAAGGCAGACGTGCCCTCGACCAGGTAGGCCTCTGGGCGCAACTTGCGTTCAAGGACTCGATGGTTCACGTGGAATTCTGCATAATTAATGCACACCAAGTATTCCGCATTTCGCTACGTTATACTCATCGGATGCCGATGAGAAACGCGATGGATAGTCCGGTTGCCGAGAGTCGTTTATAGATATATCACCAGTAAGAAGCGTCGCTCCCCCTCAGACGCCGAGGCTACAGGGGGCGCGATCCTAGTACTCAATTTCCTTGGCTGCTTCATCGCGCCCGGGGTTCGTTTTGCGAGACCTGCGCAGGGCGCAGACGCTCGTCCCTCCACGGCCCCCGCTGAGGAACTGCCGAGGGGCGCGGTGCCCCCACGAGCTCGGCTAGTCATGCCACGATGTTCGCGTGCTCGGTCGTTCTGCTAGGTCAGGTTTCGACAATGTTCCCTTCGCTGGTTCACCTACGGAAACCTTGTTAACGACTTCTCCTTCCTCTAATTGATAAGGTTCAGTGGACTACTCGCACGATTTCTCGTCGACGGTCGCCACCGGCGGCGAACCGCCCACGTCGCCGCGATCCGAACACTTCACCGGACACTTTATATCGGTTAGGGAAGCGACGGGCTCTTTATGGTGTGTACAAAAGGGCAAAGGGACGTAAGTCACCGCGAGCCTGTTGACTCGCGCTTAACTAGGAATTCCTCGTTGATGACCAACAATTGCAATGATCTATCCCCATCATCGATGTAATTTTCAAGATTTGTACCGGGGCCTTTATCTATGTTCGGCCAAGGCTATAGACTCGTTGAATACGCAGTGTAGAGGCGCGTGCGGCCTGAATACATCTATGGGCTGAACAGACATGTTATGCCTCAATAATCTTATTATGCCTCAAACTTGCTTGGCGCTTGGAAGGCCATAGTCCCTCCTAAGAAGCTAGAAGGACCGCGGAGTGGGTCACTTCCGCATAGCCTAGATTGGAGCATGTGTCTGAGGTCTCGTTCGTTAATCGCGAATGTAAATCAGACAAATCGCTCCTCCATACTAGAAACGGCCATGCACCACCACCCATAGTAATCAAGCGTTGAGAGCTCTCAGTCTGTCAATCCTTACTTTGTCTTTGGTGTACCTGGTAAGTTCCCCAGTTGTTGAGTCAAATTAAGAGCAGGCTCCACTCCTGGTGGTGCCCTTCAGTCAATTCCTTTAAGTTTCAGATCATTTGCGACACATACTCCCCCCATGAACCCCAAAAAACTTTGATTTCTCATAAGGTGCTGGCGGTAGTCCTAGAAGCAACATCCGCCAATCCATGGTCGGCATCAGTTTAATGGTTTGAGACTAGGACGGTATTCTGAGCGTCTTCGAGCCCCCACACTTTCGTTTTCTTGATTAATGAACACATCTCCTTGGCAAATGCTTTCGCAGTTGTTCGTCTTTCATAAATCCAAGAATTTCACCTCTGACTATGAAATTCGAATGCCCCGGACTGTCCCCTGTTAATCATTTACTCCGATCCCCGAAAGGCCAAAATAATAGGATCGAAATCCTATGATGTTATCCCATGAGTAATGTATCCAGAGCGTAGGCTTGCTTTGAGCACTCTAATTTCTTCAAAAGTTAATCAGCCATACGTGATGAGACACGATCCCGGCCAGTTGTAAGGCCAGGAGCGCATCGCCGGTTAGAAGGGACGGTGCGACCGGTGCACGACCCTGAGGCGGACCCGTACCCGTACCCAACCCAAAGTCCAACTTAGAGCTTTTTAACTGCAAACAACTTAAATATACGCTATTGGAGCTGGATATACCGCGGCTGCTGGCACCAGATTTGCCCTCCACCTCCTTGGATCCTAGTTAAGGGATTTAGATTGTTCTCATTCCAATTACCAGACTCGAAGAGCCAGGTTATTGTTATTTTATTGTCACTACCTCCCAGTGTCAGGATTGGGAAATTTTTGCGCGCCTGTCTGCCTTCATTGGATGTTGGTAGCCGTTTCTCAGGCTCCCTCTCCGGAATCGAACCCTAATTCTCATAGTCACACGTCACACACCATGGTAGGCCTCTATCCTACCATCGAAAGTTGATGTACTAGGGCAGAAATTTGAATGATGCGTTCGCCAGCACAGCACGTATGGCCGTGCGATCCGTCGAATGTTATCATGAATCATCAGGAGCATCGGGCAGAGCCCCGGTCGACCTTGTTATCTAATAAATGCGTCCCTTCCAGAAAGTCGGGGTTTGTAATGCATCGTATTTTTAGCTCTAGAATTTACTACGGTTATACGTAGTAGCATAATCACCATCAAACAAAACTATAACTGATTTTAATGAGATCCATCTCGCAGGTTTCACAGTCCTGAATTAGTTCATACTTACAAATGCATGGCTTAATCTTTGAGACAAGCATATGACTACTGGCAGGATCAACCAGCGGTAGCATTCCTTGGCGACACCACGGACCCGCACGATCCCCGACGCGATGAGGACGAGGGGCCGAGAAAACGGTGCGAGGAAAGTCGTTCTTATCAGAGCACGAGCGGCTTCAACGAACGGGCATCCGGTCGCAGGGAGCGGAGGACCCCCGCGCCGGCATCGCACTTCCGCATCCGAAAGCACGATGCGACCGCACGTGGGGCCCAGTTCGGCGGGATTCCGCCTTCGACTGGAACACGGGCGGCCGCCTGCTAGGTTCGCCCCGACGCCCCCGGGGAAGGGAGGCGCGCGGCGGAAGAGGGACAGCTTCTCACATTCAAATTCCACCGAAGTGGGTAACGCAGCACAGGAAACCCCGCCTCGCCGCAGGCACCCAGGGCCTTGGGCGAGAGTGATGGGGGCAGCAGGCCGACAGTTCGGTGCACAAGCACGGAGACTGCGACACGGACAGCCCAATTACCGCTCATGCGACTCTGCGTACACGCGACAACAATCCCGACGAGCGAACCACGGCCACGAGGGCAAGTGGAATCACCCGAGAGAGATCGTGCCCGCACCGCTGGACGCGAAAGGATCTCGAAGGGACAAGCAACACGCCGCTGGGGGTACGCGAAGGATCTCGAAGGGACAAGCAACAAGCCGCGGGGGACGCGGGGGATCTCGAAGGGACACGCAACAAGCCGCGGGGGACGCGGCGGATCTCGAAGGGACAGGCCGCGGGGGGAGCAACGGGGACAATCATTCGGGGGGCCATCTGCCTCAGCTCGGACAAGACGGAGGGCCAGGGCTCGGCAGCGGGCACATCGCGCAGGAGCTTGGGGATGGCGAGGAGAGCCAGCACCTTGGCAGGAGCGCCGCAACTGAATGCAGCACGCCCACGCGGTACAGCTCTCCTCGCAATCCCCAAGCTCGGCGGTCCGCACCAGACACGTCGGCCAGGCCTCCAGCTTGCGAGCACAGGCAGCGGCCACCGCTGCCGTGACGTCACGCCAAGCCGTTGGGCGCGTTGGGGCTGCCAGCACCTTGGCACGAGGGGAATCCTGTTAAGGCCCCACACCCGAGACCGCGGATAAGCAGCCCCAACGCGCCCAACGGCTTGGAGCGGGTCCGGGCAGCGGTGGCCGGAATCGGGACGTCGCCGTTACGTAGCGCCAAGCCGTTGGGCGCGTTGGGGCTGCCAGCACCTTGGCACGAGGGGAATCCTGTTAAGGCCCCACGCCCGAGACCGCGGATAAGCAGCCCCAACGCGCCCAACGGCTTGGAGCGGGTGACGGGAAGGGATTCCGGCCACCGCCACCGGGACGTCGCGGCAAGCTGAGAGGCGCGCGTCGGCTGCCAGCACCTTGGAACGAGCGCGGCTTGTTAAGGCCCACGCCCACGCCGCGGATAAGCAGCCCCAACGCGCCCAACGGCTTGGAGCGGGTCCCGGGGACGGTGGCCGGAATCGTGACGTCGCGCCAAGCCGTTGGGCGCGTTGGGGCTGCCTATTGGTTGGCACGAGCGCTGGCAAATCAGAGTGCGTGCGCGCCGCAGCCGCGGATAAGCAGCCCCAACGCGCCCAACGGCTTGGAGCGGGTCACAGGGACGGTGGCCGGAATCGGGTCGTCGCCGGCCGGAAAACGGGTCATCGATGGCGGCGTTACTTCGGGCCATGAGGCCCCCCACGTTAGTCCGAGTATAGCAGCAGCCCACAAATCCCCGCGGCAGGCCTATGGGCGCCAGCCAGCGCGCCCCATGGCCAGTCAGGGGGCACCCCCCTAAAGAGCTATAAGTGTTATTGCAGCTCTGGCAGGGGTAGACACTACTAGGTCCCAGCTGTCACCCCCCCTCTAAAAAATTCATTTCTTGGTATTTTGAGCTGAAATTTTGCACATAGGCTGGCAAAAATCCAATCCAACTTTATAAATTTTCCCAGATTTTTTCGAGGTCGGGAAGTATTTTATTTTATTTTCCTACCATTAAAAATCAAGGAAATACGCAAAAATAGGAACCGGCCCGGAATGACCCCAAATTTGGCTGGCAGCCTCACAAAAATATGGCTGATTTTACTGGATTGGTTTCATGTGGAACGCACGACGTTTTCTTGGCGGGATGCGAGAAAACCGGCAGCGCGCATGCGCGGCCAGCGACGTCGGGCTGGCCCCAGCAGCGCCTAGCCTCTCCCGCGCGGGGGGCAGGCAAGAGCGCAGCTGCCCCGGGCCCGAAGGCAGCCCCCCCGCGGGCAAGATAGCAAGCCAGCAGGGGCTGTCCGCGCTGCCGATATTTCCCACCGCTGGCATCGCTGCCGCTGCCACGGGCCCGAAGGCAGCCCCCCCGCGGGCAAGATAGCAAGCCAGCAGGGGCTGTCCGCGCTGCCGATATTTCCCACCGCTGGCATCGCTGCCGCTGCCCCGGGCCCGAAGGCAGCCCCCCCGCGGGCAAGATAGCAAGCCAGCAGGGGCTGTCCGCGCTGCCGATATTTCCCACCGCTGGCATCGCTGCCGCTGCCACGGGCCCGAAGGCAGCCCCCCCGCGGGCAAGATAGCAAGCCAGCAGGGGCTGTCCGCGCTGCCGATATTTCCCACCGCTGGCATCGCTGCCGCTGCCCCGGGCCCGAAGGCAGCCCCCCCGCGGGCAAGATAGCAAGCCAGCAGGGGCTGTCCGCGCTGCCGATATTTCCCACCGCTGGCATCGCTGCCGCTGCCACGGGCCCGAAGGCAGCCCCCCCGCGGGCAAGATAGCAAGCCAGCAGGGGCTGTCCGCGCTGCCGATATTTCCCACCGCTGGCATCGCTGCCGCTGCCACGGGCCCGAAGGCAGCCCCCCCGCGGGCAAGATAGCAAGCCAGCAGGGGCTGTCCGCGCTGCCGATATTTCCCACCGCTGGCATCGCTGCCGCTGCCACGGGCCCGAAGGCAGCCCCCCGCGGGCAAGATAGCAAGCCAGCAGGGGCTGTCCGCGCTGCCGATATTTCCCACCGCTGGCATCGCTGCCGCTGCCACGGGCCCGAAGGCAGCCCCCCCGCGGGCAAGATAGCAAGCCAGCAGGGGCTGTCCGCGCTGCCGATATTTCCCACCGCTGGCATCGCTGCCGCTGCCACGGGCCCGAAGGCAGCCCCCCGCGGGCAAGATAGCAAGCCAGCAGGGGCTGTCCGCGCTGCCGATATTTCCCACCGCTGGCATCGCTGCCGCTGCCCGGGCCCGAAGGCAGCCCCCCGCGGGCAAGATAGCAAGCCAGCAGGGGCTGTCCGCGCTGCCGATATTTCCCACCGCTGGCATCGCTGCCGCTGCCACGGGCCCGAAGGCAGCCCCCCCGCGGGCAAGATAGCAAGCCAGCAGGGGCTGTCCGCGCTGCCGATATTTCCCACCGCTGGCATCGCTGCCGCTGCCCCGGGCCCGAAGGCAGCCCCCCGCGGGCAAGATAGCAAGCCAGCAGGGGCTGTCCGCGCTGCCGATATTTCCCACCGCTGGCATCGCTGCCGCTGCCCCGGGCCGAAGGCAGCCCCCGCGGGCAAGATAGCAAGCGCAGGGGCTGTCCGCGCTGCCGATATTTCCCACGCTGGCATCGCTGCCGCTGCCCGGGCCGAAGGCAGCCCCCCCGCGGGTAAGATAGCAAGGCAGCAGGGGCTGTCCCCGCGTCAGCCCCGTTGCGCAGCGCGGCAGGGGAACCACTGCCGCGCGCGCGCGCGCCCAATCGCCCAAGAGCCCAAGGGCCCCCAAGGGCCCCAGGCCCTCAGGCCCCAGGCCCCAGGCCCCAGCGCCCAGGCCCCAGCGCCCCAGCGCCCAGCGGGCGCGGCGGGCGGGGCGCGCGCGCGCGCGCGCGTGTGATTTTTATAGGGCGGTGGTCGGAATCGGGTCGTCGCCGGCCGGAAAACGGGTCATCGATGGCGGCGTTACTTCGGGCCGTGAGGCCCCCCACGTTAGTCCGAGCGTAGCAGCAGCCCCCGCGGCAGGCCTATGGGCGCCAGCCAGCGCGCCCATGGCCACCCCCTAAAGAGCTATAAGTGTTATTGCAGCTCTGGCAGGGGTAGACACTACTAGGTCCCAGCTGTCACCCCCCTCTAAAAAATTCATTTCTTGGTATTTTGAGC
>JAQIZT010000658.1:15000-19110 GCA_029228515.1 Populus alba x Populus x berolinensis | reverse complement strand
GGTTTGTTGCACGTATGTACCGCTCTAGAATTACTACGGTTATCGAAGTAGTAGCAAATACCATCAACAAACTATAGAACTGATTTTAATGGAGCCATTCGCGTACAAGTTTCACCAGTCTGAATTAGTTCCATACTTTAACAATTGCATGGCTTAATCTGATTGAGGACCAAAGCATATGAGACTTACTGGCTAGGATTCAACCATAGGGTAGCCATTCCTTGGAGGACACCAACGACCCGCACGATCCCCGACGTCGAATGTAGACGAGCTTATATAGGGGCCGATAGTCCTACGGGCGAGGGATATTTAGTCAGAGATGTTCTTACTCGAGCACCCTACGAGACGGCTCGGAACAGGGTACGGTCGCAGGGCGCGGATGGGCCTCCCCGCGCCGGCATCGCGTTTCCGCATCCGAATAGCACGAGCGACCCGCGCGTGGGCCAGTTCGGCGGGATTCCCGCTCGACCTGGAAAACAGCGGGACGCTCGCTGCTAGGATATAGCCCCGCGCCCCCCGGGGAGCGCGCGCGGCGGAGAGGGGACAGGCTTCAGACTCATTCAAATTCCACCAGAAAGTGGAGTGCACGACAGCACAGGAACCCCGCCTCGCCGCAAGGCACCCAACGAGCCTGTGGGCTGAGAGTGATGGGTGGCAGCAGTGCCGACAGTTCGGTTGCACAAGCACGGAGGCCTGCCGACACGGAACAGCCCAATTACCGACTCATGAACGGACTCTGCGTGACACGCGACAACAATCCCGTTACGATCATGGCGATCCACGGCCACGTCGGAGGGCAAATGGGAAAACACCCGAGAGGAGATCGTTGCCCGCACCGCTGGACGCGACAAGGATCTCGATAGGGACAACCAACACGCCGCTGGGGGACGGCGAAAGGATCTCGAAGGGACAAGCAAACAAAGCCTGCGGGACGCGGGGGGGATGACTACGAAGGGACACGCAAACAAGCCGCGGGGGACGCGAGCGGATCTCGAAGGGACAGGCCGCGTGGGGGGGGAGCTAACAGGGACAATCAGTTCGGGGGGGGCCATCTGCTCTCAGCTCGGAAGACGGAGGCCAGGCCTCGGCAGCGGGGCACAGCGCGACAGGGAGCTTAGGGTGATGGCGAGGAGAGCTAGCCCCTTGGCCACGGAGCGCAGCAACTCTGAATTGCGCGGCACGCCCACGCTGGGTACAGCTCTCTACCTCGTCTCAATCCCCAAGCTCGGAGATTGTCCGCAACCAGACACGTCGGCCAGGCCTCCAGCTAGTTGCTCGAGCACGTAGGCAGAGGCCACGCTGCCGTGACGACGCGCCAAGTCGGTTTGTGTGGGCGCGTGTGGGGCTGCTCGAGCACCTTGGCCACGAAGGGGAATCCTTGTTAAGGCCCCACATACTCCGAGACCGCGGATAAGCAGCCCAATCTGCGCGCCAACGGCTTGGAGCGTGTGTCACTGGACAGCGGTTTGGCCGGACAATTAGGACGTCGCCGTTACGTTATAGCGCCAAGCCGTTGGGCGTCGTTGGGGCTGCCAGACAACCTTGTGTCAACTGTAGGTGGAATCCTGTTAAGGCCCCACGCCCGAGACCGCGGATAAAGCAGCCCAAACGCGCCCCCCAACGGCTTGGAGCGGGTGACGGGCAGGGATGTTCCTCGGCCACCGCCACAGGGACGTCGCTCGGCAAGCTGTAGAGCCGCGGACGTCAGCTGCCAGCACCTTGGGTGGAGAACGTGTAGCTGCGGGCTTGTTAAGGCCCCACGCCCACGCCGCGGAGCTAAGCTAGCCCCAACGCGGACCAACGGCTTGGAGCGGGGGTCCACGTGGGACGGATGGCCTAGGAATCGTAGACGTCGCGCCAAGCCGTTGTGGGCGCAGTTGGGGCTGGGCCTATTGGTTGGCTAACCGAAGCGCTGGCAAATCAGATTAGTGCTTGAATGCGCCGCCCGCAGCCGCGGATAAGCAGCCCCAACGCGTTCCCAAACGGCTTGGAGCGGGTCACAGGCGACGGTGTGGCCGGAAGTGTGACGTTCGCGCCAAGCCGTTGGGCGCGTTGCGGCTGCCTATTGGTTGGCACCGAGCGCCGCTGGCTCAAATTCAGAGTGCTTGTGCGCGCCCGCAGCCTGCCGGATATAGCAGCCCAGCCCAACGCGCCCAACGGCTTGGAGCAGGGTCACAGGGACGGTGTGCCGGAATCGTGGACGTCGCGCCAAGCCGTTGGGTGCGTTGCGGGCTGCCTATTGGTTGGCAACGAGCGCTGGCAAATCAGAGTGCTTAGTGCGCGCACCGCAGCCAGCGGATAAGCAGCCTCAACGCGCCCAACGGACTTCGGAGCGGGTCACAGGGTCGGTCTGGGCCGGAATCGTGACGTCGCGCCAAGCCGTTGGGCGCGTTTTGGGAGCGCTGCCTATTGGAGTTGGCACGAGCGCTGGCAATTCAGAGTGCGTGCGCGCCCGCAGCAGCGGATAAGCTAAAGCCCCCAACGCGCCCAACGGCTTGGAGCGGGTCCTACAGGGACGGTGGCCGGAATCGTGCGTCGTCGTCCGGCCGGCCGGGAAGTGAAAACGGGTTGTCATCTGATGCGCGGCGTTACTTCCGGGCCAGTTGAGGCCCCCCACGTTAGTCCGAGCATAGCAGCAGCCCACAAAAATCCCCCGCGGCAGGCCTAAATTGGGCGCCAGCCAGCTGCGCCCCAATGGCCAGTCCAGGGGGCACCCCCCTAAAGAGCTATATAAGTGTTATTGCAGCTCTGGCAGGGGTTCAGACACTTACTAGGTCCCAGCTTGTCACCCCCCCTCTAAAAAATTCATTTCTTTGGTATTTTGAGCTGGAAATTTTGCACATATGTTGGAAAAAATCCAATCCACACTTATAATAAATTTTCCCAGAATTTTTTCCGAGGGTCAGGGAAGTATTTTTCTTTTTATTTATTCCTAACCATTAAAAATCAAGGAAATACGACAAACCAAAAATAGGCAACCGGACCGGATATGACCCCAAAATATCGGGCTGGCAAGCCTCACAAAAATATTGGCGGATTTTACTGGATTGGTTTCATTATGTGGGGAAAGCACGACGTTTTCTTGGCGGGATGCAGAGAAAACCGGCAGCGCGCTATTGAGTATTGCGCGGCCAGCGACGTTCGGGGCTGGCCCAGCCAGCGCACTAGCCTCTCCCGCGCGGGGGGCAGGCATAGAGCGCTAGGGGCCCCGGGCCCGAAGGCAGCCCCCCGCGGGCAAGACAGCAATGCCAGCGGGGGCTGTATGGCCGGCGCTGCCGATTTTTCCCACTGCTGGCATCGCTGCCGCTGCCCCGGGCGTTGAGGCCGAAGGCAGCCCCCCCGAGGGCACGACAGCAAGCCAGCGGGGGCTGTCCGCGCTTGTCTTTATGACCGATTTTTCCCACTATTGCTGCGGCATCGCATGGCCGCTGCCCCGGGCCCGATAGGTCAGCCCCCCCGCGTTTGGGCACGGACTGCAAGCCAGCGGGGGCTGGCCGCGCTGCCGATTTTTCCCACTGCTGGCATCGCTGAACGCTGCCCCGGGCCCGAAGGCAGCCCCCCCGCTGGGCACGTCATGCAAGCCAGCGGGGGCTGTCTGCGCTGCCGATTTTTCCCACTCGCTTGGCATCGCTGCCGCTGCCCCAGGCCCGTAGGCAGCCCCCCAGCTGTGTGGGCACGACAGCAAGCCAGCGGGGGCTGTCCGCGCTGACCGATTTTGCCCAATGCTGGCATCGCTTGCGCTGCCCCAGGGCCCGAGACCGAAGGCAGCCACACCCGCGGGGCACGACAGCAAGCCAGCGGGGGCTGTCCGCGCTGCCGTTTTTTCACCATGATGGCATCGCTTGCCGCTGCCTGGGCCCGAAGCAGCCCCCGGGGCACGCAGCAAGCAGCGGGGGCCGTCCCGCGCTGCCGATTTTTACACTGCTGCCATCGCTGCCGCTGCCCCGGGCCCGAAGGCTGCCCCCCCGCGGGCACGACAGCAAGCCAGCGGGGGCTGTCCCACGCGACTGCCGATTTTTCCCAATGCTGGGCATCGCTGACGCTGCCCGGGCCCGAAGGCAGACACCCGCCGGGGGCACGACAGCAAGCCAGAGGGGGCTGTCCGCGCTG
>JAQIZT010000658.1:0-5000 GCA_029228515.1 Populus alba x Populus x berolinensis | reverse complement strand
CGGCCCCAACGGCCTTTGGAGCGGGTCACGGCAAGCTGGGGTTGGCCGGATTCAGGACAGTTCGCCGTTACGTCCCCCCCCCCCCCCCACCCCCCCCCCCCCCCCCCCCCCCCCCCCCCCCCCCCCCCCGCGCCAAGCCGTTGGGCCCACCCCCCCCCCCCCCCCCCCCCCCCGCGTTGGGGCTGCCAGCACCTTGGCAACCCCCCCCCCCCTCCCCTGCCCCCCCCCCCCCCCCCCCCCCCCCACCCCCCCCCCGAGGGGAATCACTGTTAAGGCCCCAGCCCGCCCGACGAATCCGCGGATAAGCAAGCCCCAACGCGCCCAACGGCTTGTGGGGCCTTGGATGCGGGTGACGGGCAGGGATTCCGGCCACCGCCCACCGGGGACGTCGCGGCAAGCTGAGAGGCTGCGCGTCAGCTGCCAGCACCTTGGAACGAGCGCGGGTGGTTGGCTTGTTAAGGCCCCACGCCCGACGCCGCGGATTAAGCAGCCCCAACGCCCCCCAACAGGCTTGGAGCGGGTCCCGGTGGGACGGTGGCCGGAATCGTGACGTCGCGCCAAAGCCGTTGGGCGCGTTGGGGCTGCCTATTGGTTGGTCACGAACGCGCTGGCAAAATCAGAGGGTGCGTCGCGCGCCCGCAGCCGCGGATTACAATAAAGCAGCCCCAACGCGCCCATCGGGCTTGGAGCGGGCTCACAAGGGGACGGTGGACCGGAAATCGTAGACGTCGCGCCAAGCCGTTGGGCGCGTTGGGGCTGCCTATTGGTTGGCAACAGCGCTGGCAAATCAGTGTGCGTGCGCGCCCGCAGCCGCGGATAAGCAGCCCCAACGCGCCCAACGGCTTGGAATGCGGCGTCACAGGGACGGTGGCCGGAATCTTGACGTCGCGCCAAGCCGTTGGGCGCGTTGGGGCTGCCTATTGGTAGGCACGACGCGCTGGCAAATCAGAGTGCGTGCGCGCCCGCAGCCGCGGATAAGCTGCCACAACGCGCCCAACGGCTTGGACGGGGTCACAGGGACGGTGGCCGGGAAATCGTGACGTCGCGCCCAAGCCGTTTGGGCGCGTTGGGGCTTGCCTATTGGTTGGCACGGAGCGCTGGCAAAATCAGAGTGCAGTGCGCAGCCCCGCAGCCGCGGATAATAAGCTAGCCCCAACGCGCCCAACGGCTTGGAGCGGGTCACAGGGACGGTTGGCCGGGAACTCGTGACGTCGCGGCTCAAAGCCGTTGGGCGCGTTTGGGGCTGGCATATTGGTATGGCACAGAGCGCTGGCCAAATCAGAGTGCGTGCAGCGCCCGCAGTCCGCGGATAAGCTAGCCCAACGCGCCACAAACGGCTTGGAGCGGGTCACAGGGACGGTGGCCGGATATCGGGTCGTCGCCGGCCGGGAAAACGGGTCCATCGATGGCGGCGTTTACTTCGGGCCATGAGGCCCCCCCCACGTTAGTTCAAGAGCATAGCAGCAGCCCACAAATCCCCGCGGGCAGGCCCTATGGGCGCCAGCCAGCGCGCCCACATGTGCCTCGAGCCCAGGGGGACACCCCCTTAAAAGAGCTATAAGTGTTATTGCAGCTTCTGGCAGGGGTAGGACACTACTAGGTCCCAGCTGTCACCCCCCCCTCTAAAAAATTCATTTCTTGGTAAATTTTGAGCTGGAAATTTTGCACATATGTATGGAGGGGGGGTTGGCCAAAAATCCAATCCAACTTTATAAATTTTCCAGATTTTTTTCGATGGTCGAGGAAGTTATTTTCTTTTATTTTCCTACCATTAAAAAATCAAGGAAATACGCCAGAAAATAGGAAAACCGGCCCGGAATGACCCCAAATTCGGCTTGGCAGCCTCACAAAAATATGGCTGATTTTACTGGATTGGTTTCATGTGGGAAAGGCACGACGTTTTCTTGGCGGGAGAATGCGAGGAAAAACCGGCAGCGCGCAGGCGCGGCCTGCGACGTCGGGCTGGGCCCCAGCAGCGCCTAGCCCTCTCCCGCGCTGTGGGGCAGGCAAGAGCGCAGGGGCCCCGGGCTCCCGAAGGCAGCCCCCTCCGCGGGCAAGACAGCAAGCCAGCGGGGGGCTTGTCCGCGCCTGCCGATTTTTCCCACTGCTGGATCGCTGCGCTGCCAGGGCCCCGAAGGCAAGCAAAAGCCCCCCGCGTTGTTTTTGGGATGGGCCACACGGACAGCAAGCCAGAGGGGGGCCTGTCCGCGCTGCGATTTTTCCCACTGTGGCATCGCTGCCGTCTGCCCCGGCGTCCCGAAGGCAGCCCCCCCGCGGGCACGACAGCAAGCCAGCGGGGTGCTGTCGCCGTGCCCGATTTTCCCACGGTGCATCGCTGCCGCTGCCCCGGGCCCGAAGGCAGCCCCCCCGCGGGGCACCGGACAGCAAGCCAGCGGGGGCTGTCCGCGCTGACGATTTTTCCCACTGCTTGGCATCGATGCCGCTGCCCCGGGCCCGAAGGGCAGCCCCCCGCGGGCACGACAGCAAGCCAGAGGGGGCTAGGTCCGCGCTGCCGATTTTTCCCACTGCTGGCATCGCTGCCGCTCGCCCCGGGCCCGAAGGCAGCCCCCCCGCGGGCACTCGCGACAGCAAGCCAGCGGGGGCTGTCCGCGCTGCCGGATTTTTCCCACTGCTGGCATCGCTGCCGCTGCCCCGGGCCCGGAAGGCTAGCCCCCCGCGGCCACGACAGCAAGCCAGCGGGGGCTGTCCGCGCTGCCGATTTTTCCCACAGCTTCGGCCTCGCTGCCGCTGCCCCGGGCCTCGAAGGCAGCCCCCCCGCGGGGTTAGGGGGGCACGGACAGCAAGCCAGCGGGAGGCTGTCCGCGCTGCCGATTTCTTCCACTGCTGGCATCGCTGCCGCTGCCCCGGGCCCGAAGGCAGCCCCCCCGCGGGGACGACAGCAAGCCAGCGGGGGCTGTCCGCGCTGCCGATTTTTTCCACTGCGGGCATCGCTGCCGCTGCCCCTGGGGCCGAAGGCGCGCCCACCCGTTGGGCACGACAGCAAGCCAGCGGGGGGCTGTCCGCTGCTGCCGATTTTTCCCACTGATGGCAATCGCTGCCGCTGCCCCGGGCCCGAAGGCAGCCCCACCGCGGGGCACGACAGCAAGCCAGCGGGGGCTGTCCGCGCTAGCGATTTTTCCCACTGCTGGCATCGAGTTGCCGCATGCCCCGGTGCCCGAAGGCAGCCACCCCGCGGGCACGGACACAGCAAGCCAGCGGGGGGCTTGTTCCGCGCTGTGCCGATTTTTGTCCCCACTGCTGTGCATTCGCTGCTCCGCTGCCCCGGCCCGGTACAGGCCTAGCCCCCCTCCCTGCGCGGGGCACGAACAGCAAGCCAGCGGGGGCTGTGTCCGCGACTGCCGATGTTTTCCCACTTGCGGGGCATCCGCTGCCGCCTGGCCCCGGGTGACTACTCCGAAGGCAGCCCCCCCATGCAGTGGGCACGGACAGCAAGCCTAGCGAGGGGCGTGTCCGCGCTGCGATTTTTTCCCACTGCTTGGCATCGCTGGCCGCTGCCCTCGGGCCCGAAGGCAGCCCCCCGCGGGCTGTACGACTAGCAAGTCCTGCTGGGAGGGTCTGGTCCGCGCTGTGCCGATTGTGTTTGCCCAGCTGCTGGCATCCGCTGCCCTCGAGCCCCGTGGCCGTCAGGGCCGAAGGCTCAGCCCCGCCCCGCGGGCACGACAGCAAGCCAGGCGGAGTGGTCTTGGTTCCAGCCGCTGCCACGATTTTTCCCACTGCTGGCATCTCGCTGCCACGCTGTCCCGGGCCCGAAGGCAGCCCCATCCCGCTGGGCACGACTCTAGCATAGCCATGAGAGGGGGCTGTCCGCGCTGCCGATTTTTCCCACTGCTGGAATCGCTGCCGCAGAGTGTGCGTAGCCTCTCCCGCGCGGGGGGCAGGCAAGAGCGCAGGGGGGCAAGGCCCGAAGGCAGCCCCCCGCGGGTAAGATAGCCAGCCAGCAGGGGCTGTCCCCGCGTCAGCCCCCGTTGCGCAGCGCGGCATGGAAATCATTGCCGCGCTGCGCGCGCGCCCAATCGCCCAAGAGCCCAAGGGCCCCCAAGGGCCCCAGGCCCTCAGGCCCCAGCGCCCCAGCGCCAAGCGCAGACGCGGGCGCTGGGCGCGGGGCGGGCGGGCGCGCGCGTGTGATTTTTATAGGGCGTGTGGTCGGAATCGGGTCGTCGCCGGACGGAAAACGGGTCATCGATGGCGGCGTTGTACTTCGGGCCGTGAGGCCCCCCCCGTGTGTAGCAGCAGCTCGCAAATCCCCCGCGGCAGGCCTGATGGGCGCCAGCCAGCGCGCCCCATGGCCAGTCGGGGGGCACCCCCCTAAAGAGCTATAAGTGTTATTGCAGCTCTGGCAGGGGCAGACACTACTAGGTCCCAGCTGTCACCCCCCCTCTAAAAAAAATTCATTTCTTGGTATTTTGAGCTGAAATTTTGTCACATAGGTTGGCAAAAATCCAATCCACCTTTATAAATTTTCCCAGATTTTTTCGAGGTCGGGAAGTATTTTTTTTTTATTTTCCTACCATTAAAAATCAAGGAAATACGCAAAAATAGGAACGGCCCGGAATGACCCCAAATTCGGCTGGCAGCCTCACAAAAATATGGCTGATTTTACTGGATTGATTTCACGTGGAAAGCATGACGTTTTCTTGGCGGGATGCGGGAAAACCGGCAGCGCGCATGCCGCGGCCACCGGAGGAGCCCGGGAAAACTCTTGCTTTCACGGTCTTGGCCTCCCCTCACCACCATGGCCGGCCTCTAATCCCCCCCATCAGCAGTTGTGGCCGATAGGGCAGTGATTTGAACGACGCCGCCGGGTAATCGCACCCGGCCGACGCGGGGAGGAAGAGATCTCTTCTTCCAAGATAGCGAACAACACATCGGGAGTTATGTTGATAGGGCAGAGAATTGACTGACTCGTTGCGGGCAGCCAGCTGATAGGGCCTCCAGCTGCACAAATCCGCGCTGCCGATTTTTCCGACGTTGCCGATTTG
>JAQIZT010000657.1:5000-10000 GCA_029228515.1 Populus alba x Populus x berolinensis | reverse complement strand
GGGCTTGACAGAAACGACTGGGGGCCCTAGACACACACTGGGGCAGTTGGCAGCTTTATGACAACAGTGGGAAATATCGGCAGCGCAGATTTTTTGACGAACATGGGCTGGACGCTGGGGCTGTCCAGGCCAGGCAGGAAAAATCGTCAATGGGGATGCGCTGACGAAGCAGGGGCTGTTCAGACACAGCGGGCAGTGTTGGAATCGGCAGCGCCGACGAAATGGGAGAAGTCTGCAGAATCGGCAGTGCCGGTGCTGGCGGATTGAGTCTGGGCTGTTTAGAGTCCTAGGCAGTGACGAAAAAAAGGACTGGGGGCATAGGCAGCCGGCAGCGTTGCCAACAAGTGGGAAAAATCGGCAGCGCGGAGATCCGCAGACTGGAAGGCCGTAGGGGAAATTCGGGCAGCGCAGATTTGTTGACGAAACACGGGACTGGACGCTGGGCTGACCGAGGCCAGGCAGGAATATTCGGCAAGGGGACGCGCTGACGAAACAGGGGCTGTTCAGACACAGCAGGCATGTGTGGGAATCGGCAGCAGCGGTCTACGAAACGAGGGGCTGTTCAGACAAATCGGCAACGTCGGAAATAATCTGGCAGCGCGGGATTTCGTGCAAGCTGGAGGCCCTATCAGCTGGCTGCCCGCAACGGAGTCATTCAATTCTCTGCCCTATCAACATAACTCCCGATGTGTTGTTCGCTATCTTGGGAAGAAAGAGGATCTCATTCCTCCCCGCGTCCGGGCGGGTGCGATTACCCGGCGAGCGTCGTTCAAATCACTGCCCTATCGGCCACAACTGCTGATGGGGGGGATTAGAGGCCGGCCATGGTGGTGAGGGGAGGGAAGGGGGGGGGGGGGGCGGGGGGGGCCACAAGACCGTGGAAAGCAAGAGTTTTCCCGGGGCTCCTCCGGATGGCCGCGGCATGCGCGCTGCCGGTTTTCCCTGCATCCCGCCCAAGAAAACGTCATGCTTTCCACGTGAAATCAAAATACAGTAAAATCAGCCATTATTTTTGTGAGGATGCCAGCCGAATTTGGGGTCATTTTCCCCCAGGGACGGTTCCTATTTTTGCGTATTTCCTTGATTTTTAATGGGTAGGGAAAAATAAAAAAAAATACTTCCCGACCTCGAAAAAATCTGGGAAAAATTTATTTTTTTTAAAGGTGGTATTGGATTTTTGCCAACCTATGTGCAAAAATATTCAGCTCAAAATACAAGAAATGAATTTTTTAGAGGGGGGGGTGACAGCTGGGACCTAGTAGTGTCTGCCCCTGCCAGAGCTGCAATAACACTTATAGCTCTTTAGGGGGGTATGCCCCACCGACTGGCCATGGGTCGCAGCTGGCTGGCGCCCATTAGGCCTGTCCGCGGGGGATTTGCGAGCTGCTGCTACACAGTGGGGGGCCTCACGGTCCCGATAGTAACGCCGCCATCGATGACCCGTTTTCCAGGCCGGCGACGACCCGGATTCCGACCACCGCCCTATAAAAATCACGCGCGCCGCCGCGCGGCCCACGCGCGCCGCGCCCGCGTCCTGCGCTTGGGCTGGGGCGCTGGGGCCTGAGGGCCTGGGGCCCTTGGGGGCCATTGGGTTTCTTGGGCGGGGTATTGGTGCTGGCCGCGCTGCGGACGCGGCAATGATTTCCATGCCGCGCTGCGCAACGGGGGCTGACGCGGGGGACAGCCCCTGTCTGGGCTGGCTATCTTACCCAGCGGGGGGGGCTGCCTTCGGGCCTTGCTCCCCCTGCGCTTCTTGCCTGCCCCTTCCGCGCTGGGAGAGGGAGAGGCTACGCACACTCTGCGGCAGCGATGCCAGCTGAGTGGGAAAAATCACCTGGCAGCGTCGGGTCAGCCCCCGCTGGCTTGCTGTCGTGCCCGCGGGGGGGATGCCTTCGGGCCCGGTAGGCAGCGGCAGCGATGCCAGCAGTGGGAAAAATCGGCAGCGCGGACAGCCCCCGCTGGCTTGCTGTGTCGTGCCCGCGGGAGGGGCTGCCTTCTGGGCCCGGGCAGCGGCAGGATGCCAGCAGTGGGAACAAATCGCAGCAGCCGGACAGCCCCCGATGGCTGCTGTCTTGCCGCGGTGGGGGCTGCATTAGGCCGCGGAGGCAAGCCTGAGGGGCAGCGATGCCAGCAGTGGGAAAAATCGGCACGCAGCGAGGACAGCCCCCGCTGGCTTGCTATGTCGTGCCCTCTGGTACGGGGGGGCTGCCTTCGGGCCCGGTTGCTGGCAGCGGCAGCGATGCCAGCAGGTTTGGGAAAAATCGGCAGCGCGGACAGCCCACGCTGGCTTGCTGATCGTTGCCCGCGGGGGGGCTGCTTCGGGGCCCGGTTGTTGTGTTGTTGAGCACAGCAGGCAGCGATGCCAGCAGTGGGAAAAATCGGCAGCGCGGACAGCCCCCGCTGGCTTGCTGTCGTGCCCGCGGGGGGGGCTGCCTTCGGGCCGAGGGCGAGCCCTATGCAGCGATGACAGCAGTGGGAAAAATCGGCAGCGCGGGACAGCCCCCGTGGCTTGCAGTCTTGCCCGCGGGGGGGTATTGCCTTCGGGCCCGGGGGTGGGCCCCCCCCCCCCCCCCCCCCCCCCCCACCCCCCCCCCCCCCCCCCCCCCCCCCCCCCCCCCCCCCCCCCCCGGGGGGGCTGCTGGGGCCCCGGGGCCCCCGCGGCGCTGGCGCGATGCCAGCAGTGGGAAAAATCGGCAGCGCGCGACAGCACCCCGCTGGCTTGCTGTCGTGCTCCCCGCGGGGGGGCTGCCTTCGGGCCCGGGATGGTCAGCGGCAAGCGATGCCAGAGTGGAAAAATCGGCAGCGCGGACAGCCCCGCTGGCTTCTGGTCTTGCCCGCGGGGGGGCGCCTTCGGACCGGGGCAGCCGGCAGCGATGCCAGCAGTGGGAAAAATCGGCAGCAGCGGACAAGCCCCCGCTGGCTTGCTGTCTTGCCGCGCGGGGGGGCTGCCTTCGGGCCCGGGGCCCCTGCGCTCTTGCCTGCCCCCCGCGCGGTAGAGGCTAGGCGCTGCTGGGAGCAAGCCCGACGTCGCTGGTCCGCGCATGAGCGCTGCCGGTTTTATCGCCATCCCGCCAAGAAAAACGTCGTGCTTTCCACATGAAACCAATCCAGTAAAATCAGGACATATTTTTTTGAGGCTGCCAGGCGAAGTTGGGGTCATTCCGGGCCGGTTCCTATTTTTGCGTATTTCCTTGATTTTTAATGGTATGGAAAATAAAAAAAAATACTTCCCGACCTCGAAAAAAATCATGGGAAAAATTTATAAAGTTGGATTGGATTTTTGACAACATATGTGCATAAATTCAGCTCAAAATACACAAGAAATGAATTTTTTAGAGGGGGGGTGACAGCTGGGGACCTAGTAAGTGTCTTCCCCTGCCAGGAGCTGCAATAACACTTATAGCTCTTTAGGGGGGTTGCCCCCTGGCTGGCCATGGGGCGCGCTGGCTGGCGGCCCTTAGGCCTTGCCGCTGGGGGGGATTTGTGGGCTGTTGCTTCTATGCTCGGACTAACGTGGGGGGCCTCATGGCCCGAAGTAACGCCGCCATCGATGGACCCGTTTTCCGGCAGGCGACGAACCGATTCCGGCCACCGTCCCTGTTACCCGCTCCAAAAGCCGTTGGGCGCGTTGGGGATGCTTATCCGCGGCTGCTGGGCGCGCACGCACTCTGATTTGCCAGCGCTCGTGCCAACCAATAGGCAGCCCCAACGCGCCCAACGGCTTGGCGCGACAGTCACGTTCGGCCACCGTCCCTCTTGACCCGCTCCAAGCCGTTGGGCGCGTTGGGCTGCTTATTCCGCAGGCTGGCGAGCGCGCCGCACTATGATTTGCCAGCGACTCGTGCAATACCAATTGGCTGCCCCAACGCGCACAACAGGCTGGGACGCGACGTCACGATTCCGGCCACCGTCCCTGTGACTCCGCCTCCAAGCTGTTTGGCGCGTTTGGGGCTGCTTATCCGCGGCTCCGGGCGCGCACGCACTCTGATTTGCCAGGCGCTCGGTGCCAACCATGAGGCAGCCCCAACGCGCCAAACAAGCTTGGCGCGGACGTCACGATTCCGGCCACCGTCCCCGGGACCCGCCTCCAAGAGTTGGGAGCGTTGGGGCTGCTTATCCGCGGCACTCGTGGGCGTGGAGGCCTTAACAAGCCGCGCTTGTTCCAAGGTCGTGGCAGCTGACTGGGGCCTCTCTGCTTGCGGCGACGTCCCGGTGGCGGTGGCCGGAATCCCTGACCGTCACCCGCTTCCAGCCGTTGGGAGCGTTGGGGCTGCTTATCCGCGGTCCTAGGGCGTGGGGCCTTACCAGGATTCCCCTCGTGCCAAGGTGCTGGCAGCCCCTACGCGCACAACGGCTTGGCGCTACGTAACGGCGACGTCCCTGATTTTCCGGCCACCGCTGCCGTGACAGCTCCAAGCCGTTGGGCGCGTTGGGGCTGCTTGATCCGCGGTCTAGGGTGTGGGGCCTTAACTAGGATTCCCCTCGTGCCAAGGTGCTGGCCAGCCCCAACGCGCCCAACGGGTTGGCGCGACGTCACAGGCATAACCGGTGGCCTCTGCCTGTGCTTCAAAGCTGGAGGCCTGGCCGACGTGTCTTGGATGCGGACCGCTGAGCTTGGGGATTGAGAGGAGAGCTGTACAGCGTGGGCGTGCTGCATTCAGTTGCTGCGCTCGTGCCAAGGTGCTGGCTCTCCTCGCCATCCCCAAGCTCCTGCGCGATGTGCCCGCTGCCGAGGCCTGGCCTCCGTCTTCCGAGCTGAGGCAGATGGCCCCACGAATGGATTGTCCCTGTTGCTCCCCCCCGCTGGCCTGTCCCTTCGAGATCCGCCGCGTCCCCCGCGGATTGTTGCGTGGTCCCTTCGAGATCCCCCGCGTCCCCCGCGGCTTGTTGGCTTGTCCCTTCGAGATCCTTTCGCGTCCCCCAGCGGCGTGTTGCTTGTCCCTTCGAGATCCTTTCGCGATCCAGCGGTGCGGGGCACGATCTCTCTCGGGTGTTTCCAT
>JAQIZT010000656.1:12500-15000 GCA_029228515.1 Populus alba x Populus x berolinensis | reverse complement strand
CAGCCCCTGCTTCGTCAGCGCATCCCCTTGACGAATTTTTCCTGCCTGGCCTGGACAGCCAGCGTCCAGCCCATGTTCGTCAAAAAATCTGCGCTGCCGATTTTTCACGCTGTGGGCATCGCTGCCGCTTGCCCCAGCGCGTGCCTAGGCCCCCAGTCTTTTTCGTCACGCCTAGGACTATAAACAGTCCAGGACTCATCGCCAGCACCGGCTGCCGATTCTGCCGACTTTGCCGATTTCGTCGGCGCTGCCGATTCCAGCACTGCCCGCTGTGTCTGAACAGCCCTGCTTCGTCAGCGCATCCACCTTGACGAATTTTCCTGCCTGGCCTGGACAGCCCAGCGTCCAGCCCATGTTCGTCAAAAAATCTGCGCTGCCGATTTTTCCCGCTGTGGGCATCGCTGCCGCTGCCCCAGCGCGTGCCTAGGCCCCCAGTCTTTTTCGTCACGCCTAGGACTATAAACAGTCCGGACTCATCGCCAGCACCGGCTGCCGATTCTGCCGACTTCGCCGATTTCGTCGGCGCTGCCGATTCCAGCACTGCCCGCTGTGTCTGAACAGCCCCTGCTTCGTCAGCGCATCCCCTTGACGAATTTTCCTGCCTGGCCTGGACAGCCCAGCGTCCAGCCCATGTTCGTCAAAAAATCTGCGCTGCCGATTTTTCCCGCTGTGGGCATCGCTGCCGCTGCCCCAGCGTGTGCCTAGGCCCCCAGTCTTTTTCGTCACGCCTAGGACTATAAACAGTCCAGACTCATCGCCAGCACCGGCTGCCGATTCTGCCGACTTTGCCGATTTCGTCGGCGCTGCCGATTCCAGCACTGCCCGCTGTGTCTGAACAGCCCCTGCTTCGTCAGCGCATCCCCTTGACGAATTTTCCTGACTGGCCTGGACAGCCCAGCGTCCAGCCCATGTTCGTCAAAAAATCTGCGCTGCCGATTTTTCCCGCTGTGGGCATCGCTGCCGCTGCCCCAGCGCGTGCCTAGGCCCCCAGTCTTTTTCGTCACGCCTAGGACTATAAACAGTCCAGACTCATCGCCAGCACCGGCTGCCGATTCTGCCGACTTTGCCGATTTCGTCGGCGCTGCCGATTCCAGCACTGGCCGCTGTGTCTGAACAGCCCCTGCTTCGTCAGCGCATCCCCTTGACGAATTTTCCTGCCTGGCCTGGACAGCCCAGCGTCCAGCCCATGTTCGTCAAAAAATCTGCGCTGACGATTTTTCCCGCAGTGGGCATCGCTGCCGCTGCCCCAGCGCCGTGCCTAGGCCCCCAGTCTTTTTCGTCACGCCTAGGACTATAAACAGTCCGGACTCATCGCCAGCACCGGCTGCCGATTCTGCCGACTTCGCCGATTTCGTCGGCGCTGCCGATTCCTGACTGCCCGCTGTGTCTGAACAGCCCCTGCTT
The DNA here is from genome assembly GCA_029228515.1 of Populus alba x Populus x berolinensis. NCBI lineage: Eukaryota > Viridiplantae > Streptophyta > Magnoliopsida > Malpighiales > Salicaceae > Populus > Populus alba x Populus x berolinensis. The sequence continues at coordinate 13,596 of JAQIZT010000656.1, read as the reverse complement.
CGTCAGCGCATCCCCTTGACGAATTTTCCTGCCTGGCCTGGACAGCCCAGCGTCCAGCCCATGTTCGTCAAAAAATCTGCGCTGCCGATTTTTCCCGCTGTGGGCATCGCTGCCGCTGCCCCAGCGCGTGCCTAGGCCCCCAGTCTTTTTCGTCAAGCCTAGGACTATAAACGTCCAGACTCATCGCCAGCACCGGCTGCCGATTCTGCCGACTTCGCCGATTTTCGTCGGCGCTGCCGATTCCAGCACTGCCCGCTGTGTCTGAACAGCCCATGCTTCGTCAGCGCATCCCCTTGACGATTTTTCCTGCCTGGCCTGGACAGCCCATGTTCGTCAAAAAAATCTGCGCTGCCGATTTTTCCCACTGTTGGGCATCGATGCCACTGCCCCAGCGTGTGCCTAGGCCCCCAGTCGTTTTCGTCAAGCCTAGGGACTATAAATCGTCCGGACTCATCGCCAGCACCGGCTGCCGATTCTGACGACTTTGCGATTTCGTCGGCGCCATCCCACTCGACGGAAATTTTCCTGCCTGGCCTGGACAGCACCAGCGTCCAGCCCACTCGTTCGTCATAGCAACCATCTGACCGCGCCTCACGTAATCTTCCCGACGGGCCTGCAGCTTGCACAAATCTGCGCTTGCGATCTTCCCCTTTGGGTGGCCGATGGCTGCCACTGCACCCGATGTCCTAGACCAACAGTCTTTCTCTTCAAGCCTTGGAACTATCCAGTCCCGAGGAATCCCGGGCGCCGGAGCGCTGCACAGATCCCATTCCCATCCCCAGCCTCCTCGACGCCGTGCCCCCTTGAGGGGCGCGGGGGGGACGAATCGGAGCAAACATGGGGCCTGAATTCTCAGTGGCATCGTGGGGGGGGGGGGGGCCCCCCCCCCCCCCCCCCCTGGCCCCCCCCCCCCCGGGGCCCCCCCCCCCCCCCCCCCCCCCCCCCCCCCCCAGCAAGGCCACTCTTTTTACTTTTTTTTTTTTTTTTTTTTTCCCCTCCCCTTTTTTTCTTTTATTTTTTCCACATTTTTTCTTTTTTTTAATGCCCACTTTACAATACCCAGTCGCGTACTTTAAGTCGTGTCTGCAAAGGATCT
>JAQIZT010000656.1:0-5000 GCA_029228515.1 Populus alba x Populus x berolinensis | reverse complement strand
CCACAAATCCCCCGCGGCAGGCATATGGGCGCCAGCCAGCGCGCCCCATGGCCAGTCAGGGGGCACCCCCCTAAAGAGCTATAGTGTTATTGCAGCTCTGGCAGGGGTAGACACTACTAGGTCCCAGCTGTCACCCCCCCTCTAAAAAATTCATTTCTTGGTATTTTGAGCTGAAATTTTGCACATTGGCTGGCAAAAATCCAATCCAACTTTATAAATTTTCCCAGATTTTTTCGAGGTCGGGAAGTATTTTATTTTATTTTCCTACCATTAAAAATCAAGGAAATACGCAAAAATAGGAACCGGCCCGGAATGACCCCAAATTTGGCTGGCAGCCTCACAAAAATATGGCTGATTTTACTGGATTGGTTTCATGTGGAACGCACGCGTTTTCTTGGCGGGATGCGAGAAAACCGGCAGCGCCTATGCGCGGCCAGCGACGTCGGGCTGGCCCCAGCAGCGCCTAGCCTCTCCCGCGCGGGGGGCAGGCAAGGAGCGCAGCTGCCCCGGGCCGGAAGGCAGCCCCCCCGCGGGCAAGATAGCAAGCCAGCAGGGGCTGTCCGCGCTGCCGATATTTCCCACCGCTGGCATCGCTGCCGCTGCCACGGGCCCGAAGGCAGCCCCCCCGCGGGCAAGATAGCAAGCCAGCAGGGGCTGTCCGCGCTGCCGATATTTCCCACCGCTGGCATCGCTGCCGCTGCCCCGGGCCCGAAGGCAGCCCCCCAGCGGGCAAGATAGCAAGCCAGCAGGGGCTGTCCGCGCTGCCGATATTTCCCACCGCTGGCATCGCTGCCGCTGCCACGGGCCCGAAGGCAGCCCCTTGCGGGCAAGATAGCAAGCCAGCAGGGGCTGTCCGCGCTGCCGATATTTCCCACCGCTGGCATCGCTGCCGCTGCCCCGGGCCCGAAGGCTGCCCCCCCGCGGGCAAGATAGCAAGCCAGCAGGGGCTGTCCGCTGCTTGCCGATATTTCCCACCGCTGGCATCTCTGCCGCTGCCACGGGCCCGAAGGCAGCCCCCCCGCGGGCAAGATAGCAAGCCAGCAGGGGCTGTCCGCGCTGCCGATATTTCCCACCGCTGGCATCGCTGCCGCTGCCACGGGCCCGAAGGCAGCCCCCCCGCGGGCAAGATAGCAAGCCAGCAGGGGCTGTCCGCGCTGCCGATATTTCCCACCGCTGGCATCGTTGCCGCTGCCACGGGCCCGAAGGCAGCCCCCCGCGGGCAAGATAGCAAGCCAGCAGGGGCTGTCCGCGCTGCCGATATTTCCCACCGCTGGCATCGCTGCCGCTGCCACGGGCCCGAAGGCAGCCCCCCGCGGGCAAAGATAGCAAGCCTAGCAGGGGCTGTCGCGCTTGCCGATATTTCCCACCGCTGGCATCGCTTGCCGCTGCCACGGGCCCGAAGGCAGCCCCCCCGCGGGCAAGATAGCAAGCCAGCAGGGGCTGTCTCGCGCTGCCGATATTTCCCACCGCTGGCATCGCTGCCGCATGCCCCGGGCCCGAAGGCAGCCCCCCCGCGGGGCAAGATAGCAAGCCAGCAGGGGCTGTCCGCGCTGCCGATATTTCCCACCGCTGGCATCGCTTGCCGCTGCCACGGGCCCGAAGGCAGCCCCCCCGCGGGCAAGATAGCAAGCCAGCAGGGGCTGTCCGCGCTGCCGATATTTCCCACCCGCTGGCATCGCTGCCGCTGCCCCTGGGCCCGAAGGCAGCCCCCCCGCGGGCAAGATAGCAAGCCAGCAGGGGCTGTCCGCGCTGCCGATTATTTCCCACCGCTGGCATCGCTGCCGCTGCCACGGGCCCGAAGGCAGCCCCCCCGCGGGCAAGATAGCAAGCCAGCAGGGGCTGTCCGCGCTGCCGATATTTCCCACCGCTGGCATCGCTGCCGCTGCCACGGGCCCGAAGGCAGCCCCCCCGCGGGCAAGATAGCAAGCCAGCAGGGGCTGTCCGCGCTGCCGATATTTCCCACCGCTGGCATCGCTGCCGCTGCCCGGGCCCGAAGGCAGCCCCCCCGCGGGCAAGATAGCAAGCCAGCAGGGGCTGTCCGCGCTGCCGATATTTCCCACCGCTGGCATCGCTGCCGCTGCCTCGGGCCCGAAGGCAGCCCCCCCGCGGGCAAGATAGCATGCCAGCAGGGGCTGTCCGCGCTGCCGATATTTCCCACCGCTGGCATCGCTGCCGCTGCCCCGGGCCCGAAGGCAGCCCCCCCGCGGGCAAGATAGCAAGCCAGCAGGGGCTGTCCGCCGCTGCCGATATTTCCCACCGCTGGCATCGCTGCCGCTGCCCCGGGCCCGAAGGCAGCCCCCCGCGGGCAAGATAGCAAGCCAGCAGGGGCTGTCCGCGCTGTGCCGATATTTCCCACCGCTGGCATCGCTGCCGCTGCCCGGGCCCGAAGGCAGCCCCCCCGCGGGCAAGATAGCAAGCCAGCAGGGGCTGTCCGCGCTGCCGTTTTTCCCACCGCTGGCATCGCTTGCCGCTGCCCCGGGGCCGACGGCAGCCCCCACCGGGCAAGATAGCATGCCAGCAGGGGCTGTCCGCGGTCAGCCCCCTGCCGTGAGCCTACCCCCTAGACGAATTTTCCTGCCAGGCCTGGCCAGCCCAGCGTCCAGCCCGTGTTCGTCAACAAATCTGCGCTGCCGAATTTTCCGCGACGGGCCTCCAGCGGCATTTACCGCGCTGCCGATTTTTCCCACTGTTGTTATCGCTGCCGCTTGCCCCAGCTGTGTGCCTAGCCTCACCCGCGCGGGGGGCATGGCAAGAGCGCAGGGGGCCAGGGCCCGAAGGCAGCCCCCCCGCGGGTAATGATAGCAAGGCAGCAGGGGCTGTCCCCGCGTCAGCCCCGTTGCGCAGCGCGGCAGGGGGAACCACTGCCGCGCGCGCGCGCGCCCAATCGCCCAAGAGCCCAAGGGCCCCCAAGGGCCCCAGGCCCTCTGGCCCCAGGCTACCCCATGGCCCAGCGCCCCAGGCCCCAGCGCCCTCCAGCGCCCAGCGCCCAGGGCGGGCGCGGGCGGTCTGCGCGCTGCGCATGCGGCGCGTGTGATTTTTATAGGGCGGTGGTCGGAATCGGGTTCGTCGCCGGCCGGAAGGAAAACGGGTCATCGATGGCGGCGTTACTTCGGGCCGTGAGGCCCCCCACGTTAGTCCGAGCGTTAGCAGCAGCCCCCGCGGCAGGCCTATGGGCGCCAGCCAGCGCGCCCCATGGCCACCCCCCTAAAGAGCTATAAGTGTTATTGCAGCTCTGGCAGGGGTAGACACTACTAGGTCCCAGCTGTCACCCCCCTCTAAAAAATTCATTTCTTGGTATTTTGAGCTGAAATTTTGCACATAGGTTGGCAAAATCCAATCCACCTTTATAAATTTTCCAGATTTTTTCGAGGTCGGGAAGTATTTTTTTTTATTTTCCTACCATTGAAAATCAAGGAAATACGCAAAAATTGGAACCGGCCCGGAATGACCCCAAATTCGGTGGCAGCCTCACAAAAATATGGCTGATTTTACTGGATTGGTTTCACGTGGAAAGCACGACGTTTTCTTGGCGGGATGCGGGAAAAACCGGCAGCGCGCATGCGCCGGCCAGCGGAGGAGCCCCGGGAAAACTCTTGCTTTCACGGTCTTGGCCTCCCCTCACCACCATGGCAGGCCTCTAATCCCCCCCATCAGCAGTTGTAGCGATAGGGCAGTGATTTGAACGACGCCGCCGGGTAATCGCACCCGGCCGACGCGGGGAGGAAGAGATCTCTTCTTCCAAGATAGCGAACAACACATCGGGAGTTATGTTGATAGGGCAGAGAATTGAATGACTCGTTGCGGGCAGCCAGCTGATAGGGCCTCCAGCTGCACAAATCCGCGCTGCCGATTTTTCCGACAGTTGCCGATTTGTCTGAACAGCCCCTCGTTCGTCAGCGCTGCCGATTCCAACACTGCCTGCTGTGTCTGAACAGCCCCTGTTTCGTCAGCGCGTCCCCTCGACGAATTTTCTGCTGGCCTGGACAGCCCCAGCGTCCAGCCGTGTTCGTCACCAAATCTGCGCTGCCGATTTTCCCCGACGGGCCTCCAGCTGCACAAATCCGCGCTGCCGATTTTTCCCACTGTTGGCATCGCTGCCGCTGCCCCTGCAGCAGGTGTGCTAGGCCCCCAGTCGTTTTCGTCACGCCTAGGACTATAAACAGTCCGGACTCATCGCCAGCACCGGCTGCCGATTCTGCCGACTTCGCCGATTTCGTCGGCGCTGCCGATTCCAGCACTGCCCGCTGTGTTGAACAGCCCCTGCTTCGTCAGCGCATCCCCTTGACGAATTTTCCTGCTGGCCTGGACAGCCCAGCGTCCAGCCCATGTTCGTCAAAAAATCTGCGCTGCCGATTTTTCCCGCTGTGGGCATCGCTGCCGCTGCCCCAGCGCGTGCCTAGGCCCCCAGTCTTTTTCGTCACGCCTAGGACTATAAACAGTCCAGACTCATCGCCAGCACCGGCTGCCGATTCTGCCGACTTGCCGATTTCGTTGGCGCTGCCGATTCCAACACTGCCCGCTGTGTTCTGAACAAGCCCCTGCTTCGTCAGCGCATCCATTGACGAAATTTTCCCTGCCTGGCCTGGACAGACCCAGCGGTCCAGGCCCATGTTCGTCAAAAAATCTGCCTAGCTCGCCGAAATTTTTCTCACACGCTCTGATGGGCATCGCTGCTCGCTTTTATTTGCCCCAGCGCGTGGCCTAGGCCCCCAGTCCTTTTTCGTCACGCCTTAGGACTATAAACAGTCCGGACTCATCGCCAGCACCGGCTGCCGATTCTGCCGGGACTTCTTTGCCGATTTCGTTCGGCGACTGCCGATTCGCAGCACTTGCTCACGCTTCTTGTTTGACTGAACAGCCCCTGATTCGTCAGCGACATCCCCTTGACGAATTTTCCTTGCCTGGCCTGGACAGCCCCAGCGCGTCCAGACCCATGTTCGATCAAACAAAATCTGCACCGCCCGCTTGCGATTTTATCCTGCGCTGTCGGGCATCGCTGC
>JAQIZT010000655.1:0-19196 GCA_029228515.1 Populus alba x Populus x berolinensis | reverse complement strand
GGAGTGCGGTACTGATTCCACGCTACTCCAAGTAAAACAGCCTCCGGAAACTCGTGAAAAAACTTTGTAGCGATCCAACGGTCGGATCTATTGTTATGGACCTTTTGACCCGGCTCTAGTCGTGTCCGTGGTAAGGTCCGACTGGCATCGTTGGAGTTGGGTACTGATTCCAAGCTACTCCAAGTAAAACAGCCTCGGAAACTCGTGAAAAAATTTTAGAGCGATCCAACGGTCGGATCTATTGTTATGGACCTTTTGAGCGGTACTCTAGTCATGTCGGTGGTAAGGCCGACCGGACATCGTCGGAGTGCGGTACTGATACACGCTACTCCAAGTAAAACAGCTTCGGAAACTCGTGAAAAAAATTTTAGAGCGATCCAACGGTCGGATCTATTGTTATGGACCTTTTGAGCCGGTACTCTAGTCATGTCGGTGGTAAGGCCGACCGGACATCGTCGGAGTGCGGTTCTGATTCCACGCTACTCCAAGTAAAACAGCCTCGGAAACTCGTGAAAAAATTTTAGAGCGATCCACGGTCGGATCTATAGTTATGGACCTTTTGAGCCGGTACTCTACTCATGTCGGTGGTAAGGCCCGACCGGACATCGTCGGAGTGCGGTACTGATTCCACGCTACTCCAAGTAAAACAGCCTCCGGAAACTCGTGAAAAAAATTTTAGAGCGATCCAACGGTCGGATCTATTGTTATGGACCTTTTACCGGTACTCTAGTCATGTCGGTGGTAAGGTCCGACCGGACATCGTCGGAGTGCGGTACTGATTCCACGCTACTCCAAGTAAAACAGCCTCCGGAAACTCGTGAAAAAAATTTTAGAGCGATCCAACGGTCGGATCTATTGTTATGGACCTTTTGAGCGGTACTCTAGTCATGTCGGTGTTAAGGCCCGACCGGACATCGTCGGAGTGCGGTACTGATTCCACGCTACTCCAAGTAAAACAGCTTCCGGAAACTCGTGAAAAAAATTTTAGAGCGATCCAACGGTCGGATCTATTGTTATGGACCTTTTTACCCGGTACTCTAGTCGTGTCCGTGGTAAGGTCCGACTGGCATCGTTGGAGTGCGGTACTGATTCCAAGCTACTCCAAGTAAAACAGCCTCCGGAAACTCGTGAAAAAACTTTTATAGCGATCCAACGGTCGGATCTATTGTTATGGACCTTTTGAGCCGGTACTCTAGTCATGTCGGTGGTAAGGCCCGACCGGACAGCGTCGGAGTGCGGTTCTGATTACACGCTACTCGAAGTAAAACAGCCTCCGGAAAGTCGTGAAAAAAATTTTAGACCGATCCAACGGTCGGATCTATAGTTATGGACCTTTTGAGCCGGTACTCTACTCATGTCGGTGTTAAGGCCCGACGGACATCGTCGGAGTGCGGTACTGATTCCACGCTACTCCAAGTAAAACAGCTTCCGGAAACTCGTGAAAAAAATTTTAGAGCGATCCAACGGTCGGATCTATTGTTATGGACCTTTTTACCGGTACTCTAGTCATGTCGGTGGTAAGGTCCGACTGGGCATCGTCGGAGTGCGGTACTGATTCCAGCTACTCCAAGTAAAACAGCCTCCGGAAACTCGTGAAAAAATTTTATAGCGATCCAACGGTCGGATCTATTGTTATGGACCTTTTGAGCCGGTACTCTAGTCATGTCGGTGGTAAGGCCGACCGGACAGCGTCGGAGTGCGGTTCTGATTACACGCTACTCGAAGTAAAACAGCCTCCGGAAAGTCGTGAAAAAAATTTTAGACCGATCCAACGGTCGGATCTATAGTTATGGACCTTTTGAGCGGGTACTCTACTCATGTCGGTGTTAAGGCCCGACCGGACATCGTCGGAGTGCGGTACTGATTCCACGCTACTCCAAGTAAAACAGCTTCCGGAAACTCGTGAAAAAAATTTTAGAGCGATCCAACGGTCGGATCTATTGTTATGGACCTTTTTACCGGTACTCTAGTCATGTCGGCGGTAAGGTCCGACTGGGCATCGTCGGAGTGCGGTACTGATTCCACGCTACTCCAAGTAAAACAGCCTCCGGAAACTCGTGAAAAAAATTTTATAGCGATCCAACGGTCGGATCTATTGTTATGGACCTTTTGACCCGGTACTCTAGTCATGTCGTGGTAAGGCCCGACCGGACATGTCGGAGTGGGGTCTGATTCCACGCTACTCCAAGTAAAACAGCCTCCGGAAAGTCGTGAAAAAATTTTAGAGCGATCCAACGGTCGGATCTATTGTTATGGACCTTTTGAGCCGGTACTCTACTCATGTCGGTGTTAAGGCCCGACCGGACATCGTCGGAGTGCGGTACTGATTCCACGCTACTCCAAGTAAAACAGCTTCCGGAAACTCGTGAAAAAAATTTTAGAGCGATCCAACGGTCGGATCTATTGTTATGGACCTTTTTACCGGTACTCTAGTCATGTCGGTGGTAAGGTCCGACTGGGCATCGTCGGAGTGCGGTACTGATTCCACGCTACTCCAAGTAAAACAGCCTCCGGAAACTCGTGAAAAAATTTTATAGCGATCCAACGGTCGGATCTATTGTTATGGACCTTTTGAGCCGGTACTCTAGTCATGTCGGTGGTAAGGCCCGACCGGACAGCGTCGGAGTGCGGTTCTGATTACACGCTACTCGAAGTAAAACAGCCTCCGGAAAGTCGTGAAAAAAATTTTAGACGATCCAACGGTCGGATCTATAGTTATGGACCTTTTGAGCGGGTACTCTACTCTGTCGGTGTTAAGGCCGACCGGACATCGTCGGAGTGCGGTACTGATTCCACGCTACTCCAAGTAAAACAGCTTCGGAAACTCGTGAAAAAAATTTTAGAGCGATCCAACGGTCGGATCTATTGTTATGGACCTTTTTACCGGTACTCTAGTCATGTCGGTGGTAAGGTCCGACTGGGCATCGTCGGAGTGCGGTACTGATTCCACGCTACTCCAAGTAAAACAGCCTCCGGAAACTCGTGAAAAAACTTTTATAGCGATCCAACGGTCGGATCTATTGTTATGGACCTTTTGAGCCGGTACTCTAGTCATGTCGGTGGTAAGGCCCGACCGGACAGCGTCGGAGTGCGGTTCTGATTACACGCTACTCGAAGTAAAACAGCCTCCGGAAAGTCGTGAAAAAAATTTTAGACCGATCCAACGGTCGGATCTATAGTTATGGACTTTTTGAGCCGGTACTCTACTCATGTCGGTGTTAAGGCCCGACCGGACATCGTCGGAGTGCGGTACTGATTCCACGCTACTCAAGTAAAACAGCTTCGGAAACTCGTGAAAAAAATTTTAGAGCGATCCAACGGTCGGATCTATTGTTATGGACCTTTTTACCCGGCCCTCTAGTCGGTCGTGTAAGGTCCGACTGGCATCGTTGGAGTGCGGTACTGATTCCACGCTACTCCAAGTAAAACAGCCACCGAAATCTGAAAACTCGTGAAAAACTTTTTTAGCGATCCAACGGTCGGATCTATTGTTATGGACCTTTTGACCCGGTACTCTAGTCATGTCGGTGGTAAGGCCCGACCGGACATCGTCGGAGTGCGGTACTGATTCCACGCTACTCCAAGTAAAACAGCCTCCGGAAAGTCGTGAAAAAAATTTTAGACGATCCAACGGTCGGATCTATAGTTATGGACCTTTTTGAGCCGGTACTCTAGTCATGTCGGTGTTAAGGTCCGACGGACATCGTCGGAGTGCGGTACTGATTCCACGCTACTCCAAGTAAAACAGCTTCCGGAAACTCGTGAAAAAACTTTTAGAGCGATCCAACGGTCGGATCTATTGTTATGGACCTTTTGAGCCGGTACTCTAGTCATGTCGGTGGTAAGGGCCGACCGGACAGCGTCGGAGTGCGGTTCTGATTACACGCTACTCGAAGTAAAACAGCCTCGGAAAGTCGTGAAAAAAATTTAGACCGATCCAACGGTCGGATCTATAGTTATGGACCTTTTGAGCCGGTACTCTACTCATGTCGGTGTTAAGGCCCGACCGGACATCGTCGGAGTGCGGTACTGATTCCACGCTACTCCAAGTAAAACAGCTTCGGAAACTCGTGAAAAAAATTTTAGAGCGATCCAACGGTCGGATCTATTGTTATGGACCTTTTTACCCGGTACTCTAGTCGTGTCCGTGGTAAGGTCCGACTGGCATCGTTGGAGTGGGGTACTGATTCCAGCTACTCCAAGTAAAACAGCCTCCGGAAACTCGTGAAAAAACTTTTATAGCGATCCAACGGTCGGATCTATTGTTATGGACCTTTTGAGCCGGTACTCTAGTCATGTCGGTGGTAAGGCCCGACCGGACAGCGTCGGAGTGCGGTTCTGATTACACGCTACTCGAAGTAAAACAGCCTCCGGAAAGTCGTGAAAAAAATTTTAGACCGATCCAACGGTCGGATCTATTGTTATGGACCTTTTGAGCGGGTACTCTACTCATGTCGGTGTTAAGGCCCGACCGGACATCGTCGGAGTGCGGTACTGATTCCACGCTACTCCAAGTAAAACAGCTTCCGGAAACTCGTGAAAAAATTTTTAGAGCGATCCAACGGTCGGATCTATTGTTATGGACCTTTTTACCCGGTACTCTAGTCGTGTCCGTGGTAAGGTCCGACTGGCATCGTGGAGTGGGGCTGATTCAACGCTACTCCAAGTAAAACAGCCTCCGGAAACTCGTGAAAAAACTTTTATAGCGATCCAACGGTCGGATCTATTGTTATGGACCTTTTGAGCCGGTACTCTAGTCATGTCGGTGGTAAGGCCCGACCGGACAGCGTCGGAGTGCGGTTCTGATTACACGCTACTCGAAGTAAAACAGCCTCCGGAAAGTCGTGAAAAAAATTTTAGACCGATCCAACGGTCGGATCTATAGTTATGGACCTTTTGAGCCGGTACTCTACTCATGTCGGTGTTAAGGCCCGACCGGACATCGTCGGAGTGCGGTACTGATTCCACGCTACTCCAAGTAACAGCCTTCGGAAACTCGTGAAAAAAATTTTAGAGCGATCCAACGGTCGGATCTACTGTTATGGACCTTTTTACCCGGTACTCTAGTCATGTCGGTGGTAAGGTCCGACTGGGCATCGTCGGAGTGCGGTACTGATTCCACGCTACTCCAAGTAAAACAGCCTCCGGAAACTCGTGAAAAAAATTTTATAGCGATCCAACGGTCGGATCTATTGTTATGGACCTTTTTAGCCGGTACTCTAGTCGTGTGTGGTAAGGCCCGACCGGCATCGTCGGAGTGCGGTACTGATTCCACGCTACTCCAAGTAAAACAGCCTCCGAAAGTCGTGAAAAAAATTTTAGACCGATCCAACGGTCGGATCTATAGTTATGGACCTTTTGAGCGGTACTCTACTCATGTCGGTGTTAAGGCCCGACGGACATCGTCGGAGTGCGGTACTGATTCCACGCTACTCCAAGTAAAACAGCTTCCGGAAACTCGTGAAAAAAATTTTAGAGCGATCCAACGGTCGGATCTATTGTTATGGACCTTTTTACCCGGTACTCTAGTCATGTCGGTGGTAAGGTCCGACGGGCATCGTCGGAGTGCGGTACTGATTCCACGCTACTCCAAGTAAAACAGCCTCCGAAAACTCGTGAAAAAATTTTAGCGATCCAACGGTCGGATCTATTGTTATGGACCTTTTGAGCGGTACTCTAGTCATGTCGGTGGTAAGGCCCGACCGGACAGCGTCGGAGTGCGGTTCTGATTACACGCTACTCGAAGTAAAACAGCCTCCGGAAACTCGTGAAAAAATTTTAGAGCGATCCAACGGTCGGATCTATAGTTATGGACCTTTTGAGCGGGTACTCTACTCATGTCGGTGTTAAGGCCCGACCGGACATCGTCGGAGTGCGGTACTGATTCCACGCTACTCCAAGTAAAACAGCTTCCGGAAACTCGTGAAAAAATTTTAGAGCGATCCAACGGTCGGATCTATTGTTATGGACCTTTTTACCCGGACTCTTAGTCGTGTCGGTGGTAAGGTCCGACTGGCATCGTTGGTTGGGTACTGATTCCACGCTACTCCAAGTAAAACAGCCTCCGGAAACTCGTGAAAAAAATTTTATAGCGATCCAACGGTCGGATCTATTGTTATGGACCTTTTTACCGGTACTCTAGTCATGTCGGTGGTAAGGTCCGACTGGCATCGTCGGAGTGGGGTACTGATTCCACGCTACTCCAAGTAAAACAGCCTCCGGAAACTCGTGAAAAAAATTTTATAGCGATCCAACGGTCGGATCTATTGTTATGGACCTTTTGAGCCGGTACTCTAGTCATGTCGGTGGTAAGGCCCGACCGGACAGCGTCGGAGTGCGGTCTGATTACACGCTACTCGAAGTAAAACAGCTCCGGAAACTCGTGAAAAAAATTTTAGAGCGATCCAACGGTCGGATCTATAGTTATGGACCTTTTGAGCGGTACTCTAGTCTGTCGGTGTTAAGGCCCGACCGGACATCGTCGGAGTGCGGTACTGATTCCACGCTACTCAAGTAAAACAGCTTCGGAAACTCGTGAAAAAAATTTTAGAGCGATCCAACGGTCGGATCTATTGTTATGGACCTTTTTACCGGTACTCTAGTCATGTCGGTGGTAAGGTCCGACCGGCATCGTCGGAGTGCGGTACTGATTCCACGCTACTCAAGTAAAACAGCCTCCGAAAACTCGTGAAAAAAATTTATAGCGATCCAACGGTCGGATCTATTGTTATGGACCTTTTGAGCCGGTACTCTAGTCATGTCGGTGTAAGGCCCGACCGGACATCGTCGGAGTGCGGTACTGATTCCACGCTACTCCAAGTAAAACAGCTTCCGGAAACTCGTGAAAAAATTTTAGAGCGATCCAACGGTCGGATCTATTGTTATGGACCTTTTACCCGGTACTCTAGTCATGTCGGTGTAAGGTCCGACTGGGCATCGTCGGAGTGCGGTACTGATTCCACGCTACTCCAAGTAAAACAGCCTCCGGAAACTCGTGAAAAAAATTTTATAGCGATCCAACGGTCGGATCTATTGTTATGGACCTTTTGAGCCGGTACTCTAGTCATGTCGGTGGTAAGGCCCGACCGGACATCGTCGGAGTGCGGTTCTGATTACACGCTACTCCAAGTAAAACAGCTCCGGAAAGTCGTGAAAAAACTGTTATAGGATCCAACGGACTTCTGGGAATTATTATATCGTGCTTTTGAGCCGTGTACTCTAGTCGGTCGATGGTAAGAACCGACCGGCAGCGTCTGAGTGCGGTTGGTGTTCTGACTCACAAGCTACTCGAAGTTAAAACACCTTCCAGAAAGTCGTTAAAAAATATTTTAGACCGATCCAACGGTCGGATCTAAAGTTATGAACTTTTGAGCGGGTACTCTAGTCCTCTCGGTGTTAAGGCCCGACGGGAAATCGTCGGATTGTCGGTACTGATTTCACGCTACTCCAAGTTAAAACAGTTTTTGGGAAACTCGTGAAAAAATTTTTATAGAGGATCCAACGGTCGGAATATATTGTTATGGGACCTTTTTAGCGGCCTCTAGTCGTTTTGTCCGTAGGGTAAGGTTTCGTACTGGACATAGTTGGAGTGGGGTACTGATTAATGCTTATACACGTAAAACTTCCGGTAAATCGTGAAAAACTTTTTTGAGCGATCCAACGGTCGGATCTATTATTATTGAGCTTTGAGCGGTACTCTAGTCACTGTCGTTGGTAAGAACCGATAACCGTGACAGGACGTCGGAGTGCGTTACTGATCACACGCTACTCGACGTCAAACAGCCATCCTAGAATGTCGTGAAAAAAAATTTAGAGCGATCCAACGGTTCGGATCTATAGTTATGGACCTTTTGTAGCCGGTTATCTACTCATGTCCGTGTTAAGCTTCCGACCGGACATCGTCGGAGTGCGGTAATGATTTCAAGCTACTCCCGTAAAACAGCCATCTGGAACTCGCGAAAAAAAAATTTATAGCTCGATCCAACGGTCGAATTCTACTGTTATGGACCTTTATACCCGGTACTCTAGTACCTGTCGGCGTTAAGGTCTACGACTGGGCATCGTCGGAGTACGGACACCCCCCCCCCTACTTACTGATTCCACGATACTCAAAGTAAAACAGGCCTCGAGATAACTCGTGAAAAAAATTGTATAGCGAACAAACGGTCGGATCTAATGTTATGGACCTTTGGAGCCGGTTACTTCTAGTCATGTCGGTGGTAATAGGCCCGGGACCTGGACAGCGTCGGAGTGCGGTTCTGATTACACGATACTCGTAGTAAAACAGCCTCCAGAAAGTCAGTGAAAAAATTTTAGACCGATCCAAACGGTCGGATCTATAGTTATGGACCTTTTGCGCCGGTACTCTACTCATGTCGGTGTTATAGAGCCCGAGGGTCATCGTCGGACTGCTTCGGTGCTATGATTTCCGGCTACTCCAAGTTAAAACAGCTTCCTGGAAAACTCGTGAAAAAAATGTAGAGGGATCCAACGGTCGGATCTACTGTTATGGACCTTTTTACCCTGGTACTCTAGTCATGTCTGGCGGTAAGGTTCCGAACTGGCATCGTGCGAAGTACGGTACTGATTTCCACGCTACTCCACGTTAAAAAGCCTCCGAAAACTGATGAAAAAACTTTTATAGCGATTCTCCACGATCGGGGGATCTCATGCTTATGGACTTTTTCTACCTGGCCTTCTAGTCGTGTCCGGCGGTAAAGGTCGAACTGGGCATCGTTGGCGTGCGGGTACGAATTCCACGCTACACCAGATAAACATCCTGCGGAAACTCGTGAAAAAACTTTCTATAGCGATCCAACTTCGGATCTATTATTATTTGAGCTTTTTGAGCCGGTTACTCTAGTCATGTCGATGGTAAGATCCTGACCGTGGGACAGCGTCGGAGTGCGGGTTCTGATCACACGCTACTCGGAAGTCAAACAGCCTCCAGAAAGTCGTGGAAAAAATTTTAGACCGATCCAACGAGTTCGGAATCTATAGTTATGGACATTTCAGCCGGTACTTACTAGTCATGTCAGGTGTTCAGGCCGACCGGAACATCGTTCGGCTAGCTGGGGTACTGATTCCACGCTACTCCAAAGTTTAAACCAGCTTACGGAAATTCTGTTGAAAAAATTTTAGAGCGATCCAATCGGTCGGATATACTGTTTATGGGACCTTTTTACCGGGTACTCTTGTCATGTCGGCGGTAAGGTCCGACTGGGGCAGAGTTGGAGTACGTTACTGATTCCACGCGACACCAAGTAAAACAGCCTACGCAAAGGTCAGTGAAAACACTTTTAAAGCGAATAAACGGTCGGATCTATTGTTATGGACCTTTTGCGACGGGTACATAGTCTTTGTCAGGTGGTAAGGCATCCGACCGGGACAGCGTCGAAGTGCAGTTTTCTGATTACACGCTACTCGAAGTAAAACAGCCCTCGTAAAGTCGTCGAAAAAAATTTTAGACCGATCCATCGGTCGGATCTACTAGTTATGGACCTTTCAGCTGGTTAATGTACTCATGGTCGGTGTTAAGGCCCGATACTTTCCGAACATCCGTTATTTCGGACTGCGGTACTGTTTCCACGCTACTCCCAGTAAAAAACAGCTTACGGAAACTCGTTGGAAAAAAATTTTAGAGCGATCCATAAGGTCGTATCTATTGTTATGGACCCCCCCTTTTTTACCGGTAGCCCTATAGTCGTGTCGGTGGTAAGGTCCGGTACTGGGCATCGTTTTGAGTGGGTGTACGGATATCAAGCTACTCCAAGTAACAAAGCCTGCGGCAAACTCGTGAAAAAAACTTTTTTAGCGATCTAACGGTCAGTTCTATTGTTATGGACCTTTTGCACGGTACACTAGTCACTGATTATCGGCTGGTAAGGCGATCCGATCGGACCGCGTCGCAGTGCCAGTTCTGATTACTCGCTACTCGAAGTTAAAACAGCCCTCGAAACGTTCGTTGAAAAAATTGTTGACGTTTACAACTCGTCGGATCTACTAGTTATGGACCTTTTGTGCTCGGTCACTCTACTCATGTCGGTGTTAAGGCCCGACCGGACATCGTCGGAGTGCGGTACTGATTCTCCACGCTACTCCAAGTAAAACAAGCTTCCGGAAAACTCGTGAAAAAAATTTTAGAGCGATCCAACGGTGATTGTTTGCATCTATTGTTTATGGATCCTTTTTACCCAGTGTATACTCTAGTCATGTCGGCGTGTAAGGTCCGACTGGGCACTCGTCGGAGTACGGTACTGATACAACGCTTCTCAGAGTAAAAAACAGGCCTCCCGAAACTCGTGAAAAAACTTTTTTTAGCAGATCCAACGGTCGGATCTATTGTTATGGACCCTTTTGAACGGGTACTCTACTCCTCTCTGGTGTAAGGCCTGACTGGACATCGTCGAGAGTGCAGTACTGAATCCACGATACTCCAAGTTTAAAACAGCTTCTGGAACTCGTGAAAAAAAATTTTTAGAGCGATCCACCTTGGTGGAATTTGTAGTTATGACCCATTTTAGCCGGCCCTTCCAGTCGTATGTCGGTGGTAAGGTCCGACTGGACATACGTTGGAGTGGGGTACTGATTCCATGCTTACTCCAAGTTAAAAAAGCCTCCGTACAACTCGTGAAAAACTTTTTATAGCTGATCCATCGGTTCGGATCTATTATTATCGACTTTTCGAGCCGGTACTCTAGTCATGTCGATGGTAAGAACCGAGCAGGGACAGCGTCGGAGTGCGGTTACTGATTCACACGCTACTCGAAGTAAAACAGCCTCTTGAAAAAGTCTCTAGTTGAAACAAATTTTATAGACATTCCAACGGTCGGATCTATAGTTATGGACCTTTTGAGAGCCGGTACTATACTCATGTCGGTTGTTAAGGCATCGAGCCGACATCGCTCGGGACTGCGGTACTGATTCAACGCTACTGCAAGTAAAACAGTTCCGGAAATTCGTGAAAAAAATTGTAGAAGCGATCCAACGGTCGCATATATTGTTATGGTCCTTTTTACTGGCTCCTCTAGTCACGTGGTCCGTAGGTAAGGTCTCGAACTAGGCATCGTTGGAGTTGGGTACTGATTCCACGCTACTCCAAGTTAAAACAGCCTCCGGTACCTCAGTGAAAAAACTTTAATAGCGATTCATACGGTAGGATCTATTGTTATGGAACCTTTTGCGACGGTACACTAGTCATGTCCGGTGGTTAGGGCCCGAGTACCGGACAGCGTAGCAGTTTGCAGTTCTGATTACACGCTACTCGAAGTCAAAAAACAGCCTCCGGAAAGTCGTGAAAAAAATTTTAGGGACCGATCCAATGGTCGGATCTATAGTTATGGACCTTTGGAGCGGTACTCTACTCATGTCAGTGTTATGGCTCCGACCGGACATCGTCGGAGTGCGGTAATGATTCCAACAGCTTACTCCAAGTAAAACAGCTTCCGGAAAATCGCAAATAAATTTTTAGATCGAGTCAACGGTAGCATCTACTGTTATGTCCTTTTTACCCGGTACTCTAGTCAATGTCGGCTTGGTAGGGTCCGACCACAGGGCATCGTCGGAGTACGTTACTGATTCCACGCTACTCAGAGTAAATAACAGCCTCCGAAAAACTCGTGAAAAAACCTTTTATAGCGATCCAGGACGGTCGGATCTATTGTTATGGCCTTTTTGAGCCGGTACTCTAGTCATGTCGGTGGTAAGGCCCGACCGGACAGCGTCGGAGTGCGGTTCTGATTACACGCTACTCGAAGTAAAACAGCCTCGGAAAGTCGTGAAAAAAATTTTAGACCGATCCAACGGTCGGATCTATAGTTATGGACCTTTTGAGGAGTACTCTACTCATCTCGGTTTTAAGGCCTCCGACCGGACATCGTCGGAGTGCGGCTACTGATTCCACGCCTACTCCAAGTAAAAACAGCTTCGGAAAACTCGTGAAAAAAAATTTTAGAGGGATCCAACGGTCGGATCTATTGTTATGGACCTTTTTAACCGGTACTCTAGTCATGTCTGCGGGGTTAAGGTTCCGACTGGCATCGTCGGAGTACAGTACTGATTCCAGCTACTCCAGTTTAAACCGCCTCCGGAACACCTCCGAGAAAAAACTTTATATAGCGATCCAACGATCGGATCTATTGTTATGGACCTTTTGAGCCGGTACATATAGTTTGTCGGGCGGAATGGCTGAACGGGACAGAGACAACAACTGGGAGTGCGGTACTGATTCCACGCTACTCCTCAAAGTAAAACAGCTTCCGGAAACTCGTGAAAAAACTATTTTAGGAGGCGATCCAACGGGTCGGATCTATAGTTATGGACCTTTTTACCGGCTACTCTAGTCAATGTCGGCGGTAAGGTCCGCCTGGGCATCGTCTCGGAGTACGGTCAGATGATTTCCACGCTACTCCAAGAAAAACAGCCTCCGAAAACTCATGAAAAAACTTTTATAGCGCATCAAAACATCGGATCTATTGTTTGGGACCTTTTGAGGCCGGGTACTCTAGTCATGTCGATGGTAAGGCCCGACCGAAGACAGGTCGGAGTTGCGGTTCTGATTACTCGCTACTCGAAGTAAAACAACAATCACGGAAAGCAGTTGAAAAAAATTTTAGAGCGATCCAACGGTCGGATCTATAGTTATGGACGTTTGGATGCGCGGGTACTCTAGTCTTATCGGTGTTGAGGCCCGACCGGACATCGTCGGAGTGCGGTACTGATTTCACGCTACTCCAAGTAATTAAAACAGCTTCGAAAACTCGCAAACAAATATTTTAGAGCCGATCCAACGGTAGCATCTCTTGTTATGCGACCTCTTTTACGCGGTACTCTAGTCATGTCGTTGCGGTAAGGTCCGACTGGGGCATTGTTGGAGTACGGTTATTGATTCCAAGTTTACTCCAACGTAAAACTAGCCTCCGTAAACTCGGTTGAAAAAACATTTATATAGCGATTTCAACGGTCGGATCTATTATTAGCGAGTTTTGAGCCGGTACTCTAGTTCATGTCGATGGTAAGGAACACGACCGGACAGCGTAGGAGTGCGGTTCTGACTCACACGCTACTCGAAGGTAAAACAACCTCCAGAAAGTCGTGAAAAATATTTTAGACCGATCCATCGGTAGGATCTATAGTTATGGACCTTTTCAGCCGGTTCTCTACTCCTCTCGGTTAGTTAAGGGCAAACCGACCGGACATCGTCGGGAGTGCGGTACTGATTCCACGCTACTCCACGTAAACAAGCTTTGGAAACTCGTGGAAAAAATTTTAGGAGCGATCCAACGGTCGCATCTATTGTTATGGGTCCTTTTTACCTGGCCTCTAGTCAGTCGTCGTCGTGGTAATTGGTTCGACTGGGCATCGTTGGAGCTACGGTACTGATTCCACAGCTACTCCATGTAAAACAGCCTCCGAAAATCGTGAAAAAAACTTTTATAGGCGATTCCAATATAAAAAATAAAAATAAAAAATCAATAAAACAAACACAAAAAAATAATTATGGTCAGATCTATTGTTACTGGACCTTTTGCGTCGGTACACTAGTCATTGCTCTGTGGTAAGGCCCGACGGTGACAAGGTCGCAGAGCAGTTCTGATTACACGCTACTCGAAGTAAAACCGCCTCCGGAAGTGTGTTGAAAAAATTTTTTAGACCGATCAATCCGTCGGATCTATAAAGTTATGGACTTTTTGAGCGGTACTCTACTCATGTCCGTGTTACAGGCCCGACCGGACATCTTCGGAGTGCGGTACTGATTCCACGCATACATCAAGTTAAACAGCTTCCGGAAACTGGAAAAAAAATTTTTAGAGCGATCCAACGGTATAGCATAACTTGTTTATGGACTTTTTACCCGGGTACTCTAGTCAGTCGTGCGGTAAGGTCCGACTGGGCATCGTCCGGACGTACGGTACTGATTAACGCTACTCAGAGTAAAACAGCCTCCGAAAATCCGTGCAAAACACTTTTATAGCGATCAAAGGTTTGGATCTATTGTTATGGACCTTTTGAACGGGTACTCTAGTCATGTCGATTGGTAAGAAAACCGACCGGAATCGTCGGTATGTGCGGTAATGATTCCACGCTACTCAAGTAAAACAGCTTTCGGAAACTCATGAAAAAAATTTTTAGACGCGATCCAACGGTCGGGATCTATTGTGATGTACCTTTTTTACCAGGCCCTCTAGGTCGTGTCGGTGGTAAGGTCCGACTGGGCATCGTTGGAGTGGGGTACTGATTCCAAGCTACTCCAAGTAAAACAGCCTCGTAAACCATGTGAAAAAAACTTTTATAGCGATCCAACGGTCGGATCTATTGTTTATGGACCTTTTGACGCCGGTTACTCTAGTACACTGTCGCGGTTGGTAAGAACCGACCGGACAGCGGTCGGAGTGCGGTTCTGATTACACGCTACTCGAAGTAAACACAGCCTCCAGAAAGTCGTTGAAAATATTTTAGAGCGATCCAACGGTCGAGTTTATAGTTATGGACCTTTGCAGCCCGTTCTATAGTCATGTCTTGGTGTTTAAGGCCCGACTCGGACATCGTCGGGACTGCGGTACTGGATTCCACGCTACTCCAAGTAAAACAGCTTCCGGAAAACTCGTGAAAGAAACTTTTAGAGGGATCCAACGGTTTGGATCTACTGTTATGGACCTTTTTACTGTACTCTAGTCATGTCGGCAGGGTAAAGGTCCGACTGGGCATCGTTCGGAGTACGGTACTGATTTCTACGCTACTCCCGTTAAAACAGCCTCCGAAAACTCGTTGAAAAAAAACTTTTATAGCGATCCAACGATCGGATCTACTTGTTATGGACCTTTTGTGCTGGTACTCTAGTCTTGTGGCTGGTAAGGCTCGACCGGACAGCGTCGGAGTGCGGTTCTGATTACACGCTACTCGAAGTAAAACAGCCTCCGGAAAGTCGTGAAAAAAATTTTAGACCGATCCAACGGTCGGATCTATAGTTATGGACCTTTTGAGCCGGTACTCTACTCATGTCGGTGTTAAGGCCCGACCGGACATCGTCGGAGTGCGGTACTGATTCCACGCTACTCCAAGCATAAAACAGTCTTTCCGGAAACTCGTGGAAAACATTAGCGTGCGATCCAAGGTGTCGGATCTACTGTTATGGACCCCTTTTTTTACCGGGTACTCTAGTCATGTCGGCGGCAAAGGTTCCGATTGGGCATCGTCGGAGATACGGTACTGATTCCACGCTACTCCAAGTAAAACAGCCTCCTCGAAAAACTCGTGAAAAAAACTTTTATAGCGATCAAAATACAATTGGATCTATTGTTATGGACGTTTTGAGCGAGTACTCTAGTCATGTCGATGGTAAGGCTCCGATCGGACAGCGTCGGAGTGCGGTGACTGATTACACGCTATCCGAAGTAAAACAACATCCGGAATGTCGTGAAAAAAATTTTAGACCGATCCAACGGTCGGATCTATAGTTATGGACCTGCTTGGAGGGGTACTCTCACTCATATCGGTGTTGAGGCCTGACGGACATCGTCGGAGTGCGGTACTGATTCCACGAGTACTCCAAGTAAAACAGCTTCCGAAAACTCGCAAAAAAAATTTTGCGCGATCCAACGGTAGCATTTCTTGTTTTGGACTTTTTTACGCGGTACTCTAGTCATGTCCGGCGGTAAGGTCCGACTGGCATCGTCGGAGTTAGGTACTGATTCCAAGCTACTCCAAGTAAACAAAAAAAAAAAAAAAAAGAAAAGCCTCCGTAAACTCGTGAAAAACTTTTATAGCGATCCACCGCTCGGATCTATTTTTCTCGAGCTTTTGAGCTGGTACTCTAGTCAGGTCGTGGTAAGGTGAGCACGACGGACAGCGTCGGAGTGCGGTTCTGATCACACGCTACTGACGTTAAAAAGCCTCCGGAAAGTCGTAAAAAACTTTTAGCCGATCCAACGTGTCGGATCCATAGTTCTGGACCTTTTGAGGGGGTACTCTACTCCTGTCGGTGTTAAGGCCCGACGGACATCGTCGGAGTGCTGGTACTGAATCCACGCTATATCACGTAAAACAGCTTTGGAAAACTCGATGAAAAAAATTTTGAGCGATCCAACGGTTGGTATCAATTGTTATGGACCTTTTGAGCCGGTACTCTAGTCATGTCGGTGGTAAGGGCCGACCGGACAGCGTCGGAGTGCGGTTCTGATTACACGCTACTCGAAGTAAAACAGCCTCCGGAAACTCGTGAAAAAAATTTTAGAGCGATCCAACGGTCGGATCTATTGTTATGGACCTTTTACCGGTACTCTAGTCGTGTCGTGGTAAGGTCCGACTGGCATCGTCGGAGTGGGGTACTGATTCCACGCTACTCCAAGTAAAACAGCTCCGGAAACTCGTGAAAAAAATTTTAGAGCGATCCAACGGTCGGATCTATTGTTATGGACCTTTTTACCCGGCCTCTAGTCGTGTCCGTGGTAAGGTCCGACTGGCATCGTTGGAGTGGGGTACTGATTCCACGCTACTCCAAGTAAAACAGCCTCCGAAACTCGTGAAAAAACTTTTATAGCGATCCAACGGTCGGATCTATTGTTATGGACCTTTTGAGCCGGTACTCTAGTCATGTCGGTGGTAAGGCCCGACCGGACAGCGTCGGAGTGCGGTTCTGATTACACGCTACTCGAAGTAAAACAGCCTCCGGAAAGTCGTGAAAAAATTTTAGACCGATCCAACGGTCGGATCTATAGTTATGGACCTTTTGAGCCGGTACTCTACTCATGTCGGTGTTAAGGCCCGACCGGACATCGTCGGAGTGCGGTACTGATTCCACGCTACTCCAAGTAAAACAGCTTCCGGAAACTCGTGAAAAAAATTTTAGAGCGATCCAACGGTCGGATCTACTGTTATGGACCTTTTTACCGGTACTCTAGTCATGTCGGCGGTAAGGTCCGACTGGGCATCGTCGGAGTGCGGTACTGATTCCACGCTACTCCAAGTAAAACAGCCTCCGAAATCTGTGAAAAAAATTTATAGCGATCCAACGGTCGGATCTATTGTTATGGACCTTTTGAGCCGGTACTCTAGTCATGTCGGTGGTAAGGCCCGACCGGACAGCGTCGGAGTGCGGTTCTGATTACACGCTACTCGAAGTAAAACAGCCTCCGGAAAGTCGTGAAAAAAATTTTAGACCGATCCAACGGTCGGATCTATAGTTATGGACCTTTTGAGCGGTACTCTACTCATGTCGGTGTTAAGGCCGACCGGACATCGTCGGAGTGCGGTACTGATTCCACGCTACTCCAAGTAAAACAGCTTCCGGAAACTCGTGAAAAAAATTTTAGAGCGATCCAACGGTCGGATCTATTGTTATGGACCTTTTTACCCGGTACTCTAGTCGTGTCCGTGGTAAGGTCCGACTGGCATCGTTGGAGTGGGGTACTGATTCCAGCTACTCCAAGTAAAACAGCCTCCGGAAACTCGTGAAAAAACTTTTGTAGCGATCCAACGGTCGGATCTATTGTTATGGACCTTTTGACCCGGTACTCTAGTCGTGTCCGTGGTAAGGTCCGACTGGCATCGTTGGAGTGGGGTACTGATTCCACGCTACTCCAAGTAAAACAGCTTCGGAAAGTCGTGAAAAAAATTTTAGACGATCCAACGGTCGGATCTATAGTTATGGACCTTTTGAGCGGGTACTCTAGTCATGTCGGTGTTAAGGCCCGACGGGACATCGTCGGAGTGCGGTACTGATTCCACGCTACTCCAAGTAAAACAGCCTCCGGAAACTCGTGAAAAAATTTTATAGCGATCCAACGGTCGGATCTATTGTTATGGACCTTTTGAGCCGGTACTCTAGTCATGTCGGTGGTAAGGCCGACCGGACAGCGTCGGAGTGCGGTCTGATTACACGCTACTCGAAGTAAAACAGCCTCCGGAAACTCGTGAAAAAAATTTTAGAGCGATCCAACGGTCGGATCTATTGTTATGGACCTTTTGACCCGGTACTCTAGTCATGTCGGTGGTAAGGTCCGACCGGCATCGTCGGAGTGGGTACTGATTCCACGCTACTCCAAGTAAAACAGCTTCCGGAAACTCGTGAAAAAAATTTTAGAGCGATCCAACGGTCGGATCTATTGTTATGGACCTTTTACCCGGCCTCTAGTCGTGTCCGTGGTAAGGTCCGACTGGCATCGTTGGAGTGGGGTACTGATTCCAAGCTACTCCAAGTAAAACAGCCTCCGGAAACTCGTGAAAAAACTTTTATAGCGATCCAACGGTCGGATCTATTGTTATGGACCTTTTGAGCCGGTACTCTAGTCATGTCGCTGGTAAGGCCGACCGGACAGCGTCGGAGTGCGGTTCTGATTACACGCTACTCGAAGTAAAACAGCCTCCGGAAAGTCGTGAAAAAAATTTTAGACCGATCCAACGGTCGGATCTATAGTTATGGACCTTTTGAGCGGTACTCTACTCTGTCGGTGTTAAGGCCCGACGGACATCGTCGGAGTGCGGTACTGATTCCACGCTACTCCAAGTAAAACAGCTTCCGGAAACTCGTAAAAAAAAATTTTAGAGCGATCCAACGGTCGGATCTACTGTTATGGACCTTTTTACCGGTACTCTAGTCATGTCGGTGGTAAGGTCCGACTGGGCATCGTCGGAGTACGGTACTGATTCCACGCTACTCCAAGTAAAACAGCCTCCGAAACTCGTGAAAAACTTTTATAGCGATCCAACGGTCGGATCTATTGTTATGGACCTTTTGAGCGGTACTCTAGTCATGTCGGTGGTAAGGCCCGACCGGACAGCGTCGGAGTGCGGTTCTGATTACACGCTACTCGAAGTAAAACAGCCTCCGGAAAGTCGTGAAAAAAATTTTAGACCGATCCAACGGTCGGATCTATAGTTATGGACCTTTTGAGCCGGTACTCTACTCATGTCGGTGTTAAGGCCGACCGGACATCGTCGGAGTGCGGTACTGATTCCACGCTACTCCAGTAAAACAGCTTCCGGAAACTCGTGAAAAAATTTTAGAGCGATCCAACGGTCGGATCTATTGTTATGGACCTTTTTACCGGCCTCTAGTCGTGTCCGTGGTAAGGTCCGACTGGCATCGTTGGAGTGGGGTACTGATTCCAGCTACTCCAAGTAAAACAGCCTCCGGAAACTCGTGAAAAAACTTTTATAGCGATCCAACGGTCGGATCTATTGTTATGGACCTTTTGACC
>JAQIZT010000654.1:12500-17500 GCA_029228515.1 Populus alba x Populus x berolinensis | reverse complement strand
GTGCTGGACGGATCGAGATGTTCCGGACGAAAAAAGCAAAAAAATAAAAAAAAAAAAATTTGTATAAGTCCTAGCGTCTTGACCGAAAACGACTGGGGCCGACAGGAACACACGCTTCGGGGCGCGGCAGCGATCCAACGAGTGAGAAAAATCGGTGCAAGCCGCAAATTTGAGTTTGACGAACCATTGGCTGGACGCTGGGCTTTTAGTTCACAGCCGCCCACGGTCGGAAAAACATCGTCAGAGGGGGACGCGCACATGACGAAGCAGGGGCTCGTTGGTCATAGCTTGACATCAGCGGGCAGGGGTAGGAATCGGACAGCGACCGACAGAAACCGGCGAAGTCGGGCACGAACTCGGCAGCGGTGGCTAGGCGATGAGTCCTAGGACTGATTATAGTGCCTAGGCGTGACACGAAAAAGACCATTGGGGCCTAGGCACACGCTGGGCAGAGGCATCGATGCCAACAAGTGGAGAAAAACTCGGCAGCGGCGGGAGAATCGCAGCTGGAGGACCAGTCGGGAAAAATGCACGGCAGCGCAAGATTTGTTGGACGAACACGGGTCTGGACGCCAGTGCTGTCTAGGCGCAGAAGCAGGAAAAATCGATCCAAGGGCAGATTGCAGAAGCATGACAGAAACGCAGGCTGCTTCCAGACACAGCAGGACAGTGACATGGAATCGTCACGCTGCCATGACGAAATCGGAGAAAGTTCGGCGATACTATCGCCACTTCGCCGGTTAGGCGTGCGATGAGTCCGTACGAAAAACAACTTCAAATATAGTCCCTAATAGGCTTAGACGGAAAACTACTGGGGGCCTAGACTCACGGCTGGGGCAGTGGCAAGCTACTAGCCAACAGTGGGAAACAATCGAGCAGCGCAGATTTTTTGACGAACATGGGCTGGACGCTGGGCTGTCCAGGCCAGGCAGGAAAAATCGTCAAGGGGATGCGCTGACGAAGCAGGGGCTGTTCAGACACAGCGGGCAGTGTTGGAATCGGCAGCGCCGACGAAATGGGAGAAGTCGGCAGAATCGGCAGCCGGTGCTGGCGATGAGTCTGGACTGTTTATAGTCCTAGGCGTGACGAAAAGACTGGGGGCCTAGGCAGCGGCAGCGATGCCAACAGTGGGAAAAATCGGCAGCGCGGAGATCCGCAGCTGGAGGCCCGTCGGGGAAAATCGGCAGCGCAGATTTGTTGACGAACACGGGCTGGACGCTGGGCTGTCGAGGCCAGGCAGGAAAATTCGTCAAGGGGACGCGCTGACGAAACAGGGGCTGTTCAGACACAGCAGGCAGTGTTGGAATCGGCAGCGCGGACGAACGAGGGGCTGTTCAGACAAATCGGCAACGTCGGAAAAATCGGCAGCGCGGATTTGTGCAGCTGGAGGCCCTATCAGCTGGCTGCCCGCAACGAGTCATTCAATTCTCTGCCCTATCAACATAACTCCCGATGTGTTGTTCGCTATCTTGGAAGAAGAGATCTCTTCCTCCCCGCGTCGGCGGGTGCGATTACCCGGCGGCGTCGTTCAAATCACTGCCCTATCGGCCACAACTGCTGATGGGGGGGATTAGAGGCCGGCCATGGTGGTGAGGGGAGGCCAAGACCGTGAAAGCAAGAGTTTTCCCGGGGCTCCTCCGGTGGCCGCGGCATGCGCGCTGCCGGTTTTCCCGCATCCCGCCAAGAAAACGTCATGCTTTCCACGTGAAATCAATCCAGTAAAATCAGCCATATTTTTGTGAGGCTGCCAGCCGAATTTGGGGTCATTCCGGGCCGGTTCCTATTTTTGCGTATTTCCTTGATTTTTAATGGTAGGAAAATAAAAAAAAATACTTCCCGACCTCGAAAAAATCTGGGAAAATTTATAAAGGTGGATTGGATTTTTGCCAACCTATGTGCAAAATTTCAGCTCAAAATACCAAGAAATGAATTTTTTAGAGGGGGGGTGACAGCTGGGACCTAGTAGTGTCTGCCCCTGCCAGAGCTGCAATAACACTTATAGCTCTTTAGGGGGGTGCCCCCCGACTGGCCATGGGGCGCGCTGGCTGGCGCCCATAGGCCTGCCGCGGGGGATTTGCGAGCTGCTGCTACACACGTGGGGGGCCTCACGGCCCGAAGTAACGCCGCCATCGATGACCCGTTTTCCGGCCGGCGACGACCCGATTCCGACCACCGCCCTATAAAAATCACACGCGCGCGCGCGCCCGCCCGCGCCCGCGCCCGCGTCTGCGCTTGGCGCTGGGGCGCTGGGGCCTGAGGGCCTGGGGCCCTTGGGGGCCCTTGGGCTCTTGGGCGATTGGGCGCGCGCGCGCGCGCGGCAATGATTTCCATGCCGCGCTGCGCAACGGGGGCTGACGCGGGGACAGCCCCTGCTGGCTGGCTATCTTACCCGCGGGGGGGCTGCCTTCGGGCCTTGCCCCCCTGCGCTCTTGCCTGCCCCCCGCGCGGGAGAGGCTACGCACACTCTGCGGCAGCGATGCCAGCAGTGGGAAAAATCGGCAGCGCGGACAGCCCCGCTGGCTTGCTGTCGTGCCCGCGGGGGGCTGCCTTCGGGCCCGGGCAGCGGCAGCGATGCCAGCAGTGGGAAAAATCGGCAGCGCGGACAGCCCCCGCTGGCTTGCTGTCGTGCCCGCGGGGGGGCTGCCTTCGGGCCCGGGGCAGCGGCAGCGATGCCAGCAGTGGGAAAAATCGGCAGCGCGGACAGCCCCCGCTGGCTTGCTGTCGTGCCCGCGGGGGGGCTGCCTTCGGGCCCGGGGCAGCGGCAGCGATGCCAGCAGTGGGAAAAATCGGCAGCGCGGACAGCCCCCGCTGGCTTGCTGTCGTGCCCGCGGGGGGGCTGCCTTCGGGCCCGGGGCAGCGGCAGCGATGCCAGCAGTGGGAAAAATCGGCAGCGCGGACAGCCCCCGCTGGCTTGCTGTCGTGCCCGCGGGGGGGCTGCCTTCGGGCCCGGGGCAGCGGCAGCGATGCCAGCAGTGGGAAAAATCGGCAGCGCGGACAGCCCCCGCTGGCTTGCTGTCGTGCCCGCGGGGGGGCTGCCTTCGGGCCCGGGGCAGCGGCAGCGATGCCAGCAGTGGGAAAAATCGGCAGCGCGGACAGCCCCCGCTGGCTTGCTGTCGTGCCCGCGGGGGGGCTGCCTTCGGGCCCGGGGCAGCGGCAGCGATGCCAGCAGTGGGAAAAATCGGCAGCGCGGACAGCCCCCGCTGGCTTGCTGTCGTGCCCGCGGGGGGCTGCCTTCGGGCCCGGGGCAGCGGCAGCGATGCCAGCAGTGGGAAAAATCGGCAGCGCGGACAGCCCCCGCTGGCTTGCTGTCGTGCCCGCGGGGGGGCTGCCTTCGGGCCCGGGGCAGCGGCAGCGATGCCAGCAGTGGGAAAAATCGGCAGCGCGGACAGCCCCCGCTGGCTTGCTGTCGTGCCCGCGGGGGGGCTGCCTTCGGGCCCGGGGCAGCGGCAGCGATGCCAGCAGTGGGAAAAATCGGCAGCGCGGACAGCCCCCGCTGGCTTGCTGTCGTGCCCGCGGGGGGGCTGCCTTCGGGCCCGGGGCAGCGGCAGCGATGCCAGCAGTGGGAAAAATCGGCAGCGCGGACAGCCCCCGCTGGCTTGCTGTCTTGCCCGCGGGGGGGCTGCCTTCGGGCCCGGGGCCCCTGCGCTCTTGCCTGCCCCCCGCGCGGGAGAGGCTAGGCGCTGCTGGGGCCAGCCCGACGTCGCTGGCCGCGCATGCGCGCTGCCGGTTTTCTCGCATCCCGCCAAGAAAACGTCGTGCTTTCCACATGAAACCAATCCAGTAAAATCAGCCATATTTTTGTGAGGCTGCCAGCCGAATTTGGGGTCATTCCGGGCGGTTCCTATTTTTGCGTATTTCCTTGATTTTTAATGGTAGGAAAATAAAAAAAAATACTTCCCGACCTCGAAAAAATCTGGGAAAATTTATAAAGTTGGATTGGATTTTTGCCAACATATGTGCAAAATTTCAGCTCAAAATACCAAGAAATGAATTTTTTAGAGGGGGGTGACAGCTGGGACCTAGTAGTGTCTACCCCTGCCAGAGCTGCAATAACACTTATAGCTCTTTAGGGGGGTGCCCCCTGGCTGGCCATGGGGCGCGCTGGCTGGCGCCCATAGGCCTGCCGCGGGGGATTTGTGGGCTGCTGCTATGCTCGGACTAACGTGGGGGGCCTCATGGCCCGAAGTAACGCCGCCATCGATGACCCGTTTTCCGGCCGGCGACGACCCGATTCCGGCCACCGTCCCTGTGACCCGCTCCAAGCCGTTGGGCGCGTTGGGGCTGCTTATCCGCGGCTGCGGGCGCGCACGCACTCTGATTTGCCAGCGCTCGTGCCAACCAATAGGCAGCCCCAACGCGCCCAACGGCTTGGCGCGACGTCACGATTCCGGCCACCGTCCCTGTGACCCGCTCCAAGCCGTTGGGCGCGTTGGGGCTGCTTATCCGCGGCTGCGGGCGCGCACGCACTCTGATTTGCCAGCGCTCGTGCCAACCAATAGGCAGCCCCAACGCGCCCAACGGCTTGGCGCGACGTCACGATTCCGGCCACCGTCCCTGTGACCCGCTCCAAGCCGTTGGGCGCGTTGGGGCTGCTTATCCGCGGCTGCGGGCGCGCACGCACTCTGATTTGCCAGCGCTCGTGCCAACCAATAGGCAGCCCCAACGCGCCCAACGGCTTGGCGCGACGTCACGATTCCGGCCACCGTCCCCGGGACCCGCTCCAAGCCGTTGGGCGCGTTGGGGCTGCTTATCCGCGGCGTGGGCGTGGGGCCTTAACAAGCCGCGCTCGTTCCAAGGTGCTGGCAGCTGACGCGCGCCTCTCAGCTTGCCGCGACGTCCCGGTGGCGGTGGCCGGAATCCCTGCCCGTCACCCGCTCCAAGCCGTTGGGCGCGTTGGGGCTGCTTATCCGCGGTCTCGGGCGTGGGGCCTTAACAGGATTCCCCTCGTGCCAAGGTGCTGGCAGCCCCAACGCGCCCAACGGCTTGGCGCTACGTAACGG
>JAQIZT010000654.1:0-5000 GCA_029228515.1 Populus alba x Populus x berolinensis | reverse complement strand
AAGGAAAAATCGTCGAGGGGGACGCGGCTGACGAAAGCTAGGGGGCTGTTCAGACACAGCGGGCAGGAGGGTGGAATCGGCAGCGCGCCGACGAAAATCGGCAGATATCGGCAAAGCCGTGTGCTGGCGATGAGTATGGACCTGTTTTATTAGAGTCCTTAGGCGTGGACGAAAAAGACTTGGGGGCCTAGGCAGGGGCCAGCGTTGATAGCCAACAGTGGGGATAATAGATCCGTGCAGCTTGCGGAGATCCGCAGGCTGCGTAGGCCCGTCGGGGATAAATCGGCAGCGCAGATTTGTTGACGAACACGGGCTGGACGCTGGGCTGTTAGGCCAGTGCAGGAAGGAATTCGTCAAAGGGGACGCGCTGACGAAAACAGGGGCTGTTCAGACACAGCATTAAGGCAGTGTTGGAATCGGACTGAGCGCCGACTCGAAATCGGAGAACGTCGGCAGAATGCGGCAAGCCGGTGCTGGCGATGAGTCCGGTAACGGATTTATAGTCCCAGGCCTTGACGGGAATACGACTGGGGGCCTAGACACACTCTGGAGGCAGTGGCAGCTATTGCCAACAAGTGGGAAAAATCGGCCAAGCGCAGATTTTTTGACGAACATGGGCTGGACGCTGGGCTGTCCAGGTACCAAGATGGCAGGAAAAATAATCGTCAAGGGGAGAACTGCGCTGATGGAAAGGCAGGGGCTGTTTCAGGACACAGCGGGCCAGGTGTTGGAATCGGCTAAAGCGCGACGAAATAGGAGAGAGTACGGCAGAATCGGCTAGCCGGTTGCTGGGACGATGAGTGTCTTGGACTGTTTTATAGTCATAGGACGTGACGGAAAAAAGACTGGGGGCCTATGGCAGACGGGCAGCGATTGGCCAACAGTGGAAAAATCATGTAGGCCAGCGCGGAGTATCCGCAGCTGGAGGCACGTCGGGGGAATGGAAAATCGGCAGCGCAAGATATAGTTGACGAACACGGGCGATGGACGCTGGGCTGTCGCAGTGCCAGGCAGGGGAAAATTCGTCAATGGGGACGCGCTGACGAAACAGGGGCTGTTCAGACACAAGCAGGCAGTGTTGGAATCGGCAGCGGCGGACGAACGAGGGGCTGTTCAGACAAATCGGCAACGTCGGAAAAAATCGGCATATCAGCGCGGATTTGTTGGCAGCTGGAGGCCCTATCAGCATGGCTGCCCGCAACGGAAGTCATTCAATTCTCTTGCCCTATCAACATAAACTCCCGATGTGTTGTCTCGCTATCTTGGAAGATGAGATCTCTTCCTCCCCGCGTCCGGGGCCGGGTGCGATTACCCGGCGGCGTGTTCAAATTCACTGCCCTAATCGGCCAAACAACTGCTGATGGGGAGGGTATTAGAGGCCGGCCATGGTTGGTGAAGGGGAGGCCAAGGACCGTGAAACGCAAGAGTTTTCCCGGGGCTACCTCCGGTCGGCCGCGGCATGCGCGCTGCCGGTTTTCCCAGCATCCTCTCGCCAAGAATACGTCATGCTTTCCACGTGAATATCGAATCCAAGTAAAATCAGCCATATATTTTTGTGAGAGGCTGCTCAGCCGGAAATTTGGGGTCATTCCGGGACGTGTTCCTGATTTTTGCGTAATTTCCTTTGATTTTTTTAATGGTAGGAACAATAAAAAAAAATACTTCCCGACCTCGAAAAAATCTGGGAAAATTTATAAAGGTGGATTGGATTTTTGCCCAACCTTATGTGCTAAAATTTCAGCTCAAAAATACCAAGAAATGAATTTTTTAGTTTTTCAGGGGGCGGGGGGGTGACAGCTGGGGACCTAGTAGCTGTCTGCCCCCCCCCCATGCCAGAGCTGCAATAACACTTATAGACTCTTTAGGGGGGGTTTGCCCCACCGACTGGCCATGGGGCGCGCTGGATGGCGGAGCCATAGGCCTGCCGCAGGGGGGATTTTGCTCGAGATGCCTGCTACACACGTGGGGGGCTCACGGCCCTCCGATCGTAACGCCAGCCATCGATGACCCCGTTTTTACCGGCCCGGCGGCACGACCCGAAATTCCGACCACCGCCCTATTATATAAGAATCACTACTCGCAGCGCCGCGCCCCGCCCGCGCCCGCTGCCCGCCGTCTGCGCTTGCGCTGCGGGCGCTGGGGCCTGAGGGCCTGGGGCCCTTGGGGCGGCCCTTGGGCTCTTGGTGCGATTGGGGCGCTGCGCTTAATAGCAGCGCGGCAATGATTTCCATGACCGCGCTGCGCAACGGGGGCTGACGCGGGGACAGCCCCTGCTGGTCTGGCTATTCTTACCCGCGGGGGGGCTGCCTTCGGGCCTTGCCCCCTGCGCTCTTGCCTTTGCCCCCCGCGCGGGAGAGGTCTACGCACACTCTTGCTGGCAGCAGATGCCAGCAGTGGGAAAAAAATCTTGGCTCAGCGCGTGAGTCAGCCCCCGCTGGCTTGCTGTCGTGCCACGCGGTGGGGGGCTGCCTTCGGGCTCTCGGATATTGGCAGCGGCCAGCGATGCCAGCAGTGGGAAAAAATCGGCAGGCGCGGACAGCCCCCGGTGGCTTGCTGTCGTGCCCGCGGGGGGGCTGCCCTTCAGGGCCCGGGGGCGCAGCTCGGCAGCGATTGCTCGAGCCAGTGGGAAAAAAATCGGGGCAGCAGCGGGACAGCCCCCGACTGGCTTGCTGTCTGTGCCCGCTCGGGGGGGCTGCCTTCTCGGGCCGGGTGTTTTCAGGGGGCAGCAGGCAGCGGATTGCCAGCAGTGGGGATAAAAATCAGGGCCAGCCGCGGACAGCCCACGCTGGCTTGCTGTCGTGCACTCCGGGGGGCTGCCTTCGGGCCCGGGTGGCCAGCTTGGCCAGCGATGCCAGTCAGTGGGAAAAATCTGGCAGCATGCGGACAGCCCCCGCGGTTGCTGTTCTTGCCCGCGGAGGGGGCTGCCTTCGGGCCCGGGGGCAGGGCAGCGGCAGTCCCCCCCCCCCCCGCCACCCCCACCCCCCCCCCCCCCCCCCCCCCCCCCTGAACCTTCCCAACCCTCCTGGGGAAAATTCTCGGCAGCTAGGGCGGTGGGGGGCGGACAGCCCCCAGCTGGCTTGCTTTGTCTTGCCCGCGGGGGGCCGGGGGGCTGCCTTCTGGGCCCGGGGGGCAGCCGGCAGCGATGCCAGCAGTGGGAAAAATCGGCAGCGCGGACAAGCCCCCCGCTGGCTTGCTGTCGTGCCCGCGGGGGGGCTGCCTTCGGGCCCGGGGCAGCTTAAGGCAGCGATCTGCCAGCAGTGGGAAAAATCGGCAGCGCGGGACAGCCCCACGCTGGCTTGCTGTCGTTGCCCCGCGGTGGGGGCTGCCTTCGGGCCCGGAGGCCAGCTGGCAGCGATGCCAGCTGTGAGTGGGAATAAATCGGCAGCGCGGACTAGCCCCCGCTGGCTTGCTGTCGTGCCCGGCGGGGGGGGCTTGCCTTCGGGCCCGGTGGCAAGCGGCAGCGATGCCAAGCAGTGGGAAAAATCTGGCAGCGCGGACAGCCCCCGCTGGCTTGCTGTTTGCCCGCGGGGCGGCTGACCTTCGGGACCGGGGCAGACTTGGCAGCGATGCCAGCATTGGGGAAATATCAGGCCTGTCCCAGCGCGGACAGCCCCCGCTGGCTTGCTGTCTTGCCCGCGGGGGGGGAGGCTGCCTTCGTGGCCCGGTGGGGGGCAGCGGCTGCGATGCCAGCAGTGGGATAAATCGGGCAGCAGCGGACAGGCCCGCTGGCTTGCTGTCGTGCCCGCGGGGGGGCTGCCTTCGGGACGGGACTTGAGGCAGCGATTTGCCAGCAGTGGGAAAAAATCGGGCAGCGCGGACAGCCCCCGCTGGGGTTGGCTTGCTGTCTTGCGCGCGGCGGGGGGGGCTGCCTTCGGGCCCGGGGCCCCCTGCGCTCTTGCCTGCCCCGCGCGCTGGGAGAGGCTAGGACGCTGCTGGTGGGCCAGCCCGACGTCGCTGGCCCGCGCATGCGCCGCTGCCGGTTTTCCTCGCATTTCCCGCCAAGAAAACCGTTCGTGCTTGTTCCACATGAAACTCCAATTCCAGGTAAAATCATGGCCATATTTTTGTGAGGCTGCCAGCCGAATTTGGGGTTTCATTCCGGCCTGGTTCCTATGTTTTGCGTTATTTTCCTTTGAATTTTTAATGGTAGGAAAATAAAAAAAAATTACTTCCCGACCTCGAAAAAATCTGGTGAAAAATTTATAAAGTTGGATTGGATTTTTGCCAACATATGTGCAAAATTTTCAGCTCAAAATACCAAGAAATGAATTTTTTAGAGGGGGGGTGACAGCTGAGGACCTTAGTAGTGTCTTACCCCTGCCAGAGCTGCAATAAACACTTATAGCTCTTTTAGGGGGGGTGCCCCCTGGCTGGGCCATGGGGCGCGCTGGCTGGCCCCCATAGGCTCTGCCGCGGGGTTGATTTGTGGGGCTTGCTGCTATGCTCGGACTAACGTGGGGGCCGCAGGGACCGATCAGTAACGCGCCGCCATCCGATAGACCCGTTTTCCGGCCGGCGACGACCCGATTCCGGCCACCGTCCCAGTGTCCCGCTCCAAGCCGTTGGGCGCGTTGGGGCTGCTTATCCGCGGCTGCGGGCGCGGCTCTCACTCGGATTTGCCAGCGCGTGTGCCCAACATTAGGCAGCCCCAACGCGCACCAACGGTGTGGCGCGCGACGTCACGATTCCTGGCCACCGTCCCTGAGGACCCGCTCCAAGCCGTTGGGCGCATTGGGGTGCTTATCCGCGGCTGCAGGGCGCGCACGCACTCTGATTTGCCAGCGCTCGTGCCATCCAATAGGCAGCCCCAACGCGCCCAACGGCGCTTGGCGCGACGTCACGATTCCGGCCACCGTCCCTGTGACCCGCTCCAAGACGTTGGGCGCGTTGGGGCTGCTTATCCGCGGCTGCGGGGAGCGCACCGCACTCTGATTTGCCAGCGCTCGTGCCAACCAATAGGCAGCCCCACACGCGCCCAACGTGCTTGGCGCGACGTCACG
>JAQIZT010000653.1:15000-19244 GCA_029228515.1 Populus alba x Populus x berolinensis | reverse complement strand
TTTGCACGCGGGGGGGCTGCCTTCTCCCCCGGCCGTGCAGCGGCAGCGATGCCAGCGGTGGGAAATTTCGGCTACGCGAAACAATGCCACTGCTGGCTTGCTATCGTGCCCGAGGGGGGGATAGAGCCTACGGGCCCTGGGGCAGCGGCAGCGATGCAAGCGGTGGGTAATATCGGCAGCGCGGACAAGCCCCTGCTGGCATGCTATCTTGGCCCCTGCAAAAGGGGAGGGCTGCCTTCGGGCCCGTGGCAGCGGCAGCGATGCCAGCGGTGGGAAATATCGGCAGCGCGGACAGCCCCTGCTGGCTTGCTATCTTGCCCGGGGGGGCTGCCTTCGGGCCCGGGCAGCGGCAGCGATGCCAGCGGTGGAAATAACGGCAGCGCGGACAGCCCCTGCTGGCTTGCTATCTTGCCCGCGGGGGGGCTGCCTTCGGCCCGTGGCAGCGGCAGCGATGCCAGCGGTGGGAAATATCGGCACGCGGACAGCCCCTGCTGGCTTGCAATCTTGCCCGCGGGGGGGCTGCCTTCGGGCCCGGGGCAGCGGCAGCGATGCCAGCGTTGGGAAATATCGGCAGCGCGGACAGCCCCTGCTGGTCTTGCTATCTTGCCCGCGGGGGGGCTGCCTTCGGGCCCGGGGCAGCGGCAGCGATGCCAGCTGGTGGGAATATCGGCAGCGCGGACAGCCCCTGCTGGCTTGCTATCTTGCCACGCGGGGGGCTGCCTTCGGGCCCGGGGCAGCGGCAGCGATGCCAGCGGTGGGAAATATCGGCAGCGCGGACAGCCCCTGCTGGCTTGCTATCTTGCCCGCGGGGGGGCTGCCTTCGGGCCCGGGGCAGCGGCAGCGAGGCCAGCGGTGGGAAATATCGGCAGCGCGGACAGCCCCTGCTGGCTTGCTATCTTGCCCGCGGGGGGGCTGCCTTCGGGCCCGTGGCAGCGGCAGCGATGCCAGCGGTGGGAAATATCGGCAGCGCGGACAGCCCCTGCTGGCTTGCTATCTTGCCCGCGGGTGGGCCTGCCTTCCGGCCCAGGGCAGCGGCAGACCGATGAGCCAGCGGTGGGAAATATCGGTCAATAACGTAGCGGCGGAACAGCCTCAGCTAGGACTTGCATATCTTCGCCCTCGGGTGGGCTTCCTTCATAAGGAAGCCCGGGGCAAGCGGCCAGGCTAATGCCAAGCGGGTGGAGGAATAATTCGCCTAATAGTCTGCGGACAGAACCTCCTGGTTGGCTTGCCAATCTTGCCCCGATCTGAGGGGGGGCCTTGCCTTCGGTGCCAAACTTGGCATGAAGTGGTCAAGCGATGCCTATCAGGTGGGAAAATATCGCCAGCGCGCGACAGCCCCTGCTAGGGCTTGCAAGTCTTTGCCCGCAGGGGGGGGCCTGCCTTCGGGCTCCGTGGCAAGCGGCAGCGAATGCCAGCGCGTTGGGAAAAAACACATATACGCGGAACAGCGCGGACAGCCCCTGCTCGGCTTGCTATCTTGGCCCCGCGGGGTGGGCTGCCTTCGTGAGCCCGGGGCAAGCTGCAGCGATGCCCGCGGGGGGAAATATCGGCAACCGCGCGTACGGCCCAGCTGAATGGCATTGCTATCTTGCCCGCGTGGTGGCTGCATTCGGGCCCGTGGCAGCGGCAATGCGATGCCTGCGGTTTGGGAAAATTATCGGCAGCGCGGACAGCCCCTGCTGGCTTGCTGTCTTGCCCGCGGGGGGGCTGCCTTCGGGCCCGGGGCAGCGGCAGCGATGCCAGCAGTGGGAAATATCGGCAGGCGCGGACAGCCCCTCAGGCTTGCTATCTTGCCTCGAAAAACGGGGGGGCTTCCTTCTGGCCCGTGGCAGCGTCAGCGATGCCAGCAGTGGGAAATAATCTGCAAGCGCGGACAGCCCCTTGCTAGCTTGCTATCGTTCCCGCGGGGGGGCTGCCCTTCGGGCCCGGGGCAGGCTCAGCTGCGCACTTGCCTGCCCCCCGCGCGGGTACAGGCTAGGCGCTGCTGGGGGCCAGCCCGACGTCCGCTGGCCGCGCAATTGCGCGCTACTAAAGGAGTTATCTTCTCTGTCCTCTCTCAGCAATCCCCGCCAAGAAAACGTCGTGCGTTCCACATGAAAACCAATCCAGTGAAATCAGCCATATATTCATTGTGAGGACTAGCCAGCCAAATATGGGGTCATTCCGGGCCGTTCCCTATTTAATTGCGTATTTCCTTGATTTTTAATGGTAGTGAAAATAAAATAAAAAATACTTCCCGACCTTCGAAAAAAGTCTGGGAAAATTTAATGAAAGATGGATTGGATTTTTGCCAGCCTATGTGCAAAATTTCAGCTTCAAACTACCAAGAAATGAATTTTTTAGAGGGGGGGTGACAGCTGGGACCTCGTAGTGACTATACCCCTGCCAGAAGCTGCAATAACACTTATAGCTCTTTAGGGGGTGCCCCCTGACTGGCCATGGCGCGCGCAGCTGGCTGGCGCCCATAGGCCTGCCGCGGGGGATTTGTGGGCTGCTGCTATCACTCTTACTAATTGGTGGGCCTCATGGCCCGAAGTAACGCCTGCCATCGAGTGATCTACCGTTTTCCCGCCGACGACGAACCCGATTTCCGGCCAACCGTTCCCTGTGACGACCGCTCTCCAAGCCGTTGGGCGCGTTGGGGCTTGCTTATTACCGCGGCTGCGGGCTGCGCACAAAGCACTCAGAATTGCCAGCGCTCGTTTAGGCCAACCAATAGGCATCCCACACAACGCGCCCAACGGCTTTGCGCGACGTCACGATTCCGGCCTACCGTCCCCAGAACCCGCTTCCAAGCCGTTGGGCGCGTTGGGGCTGCTTCTTCCGCATGGCGTGGGCGTTGGGGCCTTAACAAGCCGCCGCTCGTTCCAAGGTGCTGGCAGCCGACGCGCGCTCTCTCAGATTGCGCCCGCGACGTCCCGGTGGCGGGGGCCGGAATCCCTTTCCCCGTCACCTCGCCTCCAAGCCGTTGAGGTCGCGTTGGGGCTGCTTATCCGCAAGTCCTACAGGTGCGTGGGGCCTTAACAGGATACCCCTCGTAGCCAAATGCTGGCAGCCCCAATCTGCGCAAGCAACGGCATGGCGCTAGTTTTCGGCGACGACCCGATTCCGGCCACCGCTGCCAGTGACCCGCTCCAAGCCGTTGGGGCCGTTGGGGCTAAGCTTATCCGCAGGTACTCGGGTGTGGGGCCCATAACAGGATTCCCCCTCGTAGGATAAAGCCATAGGTGCTGGCAAGCCCCAACTGCGCACCAACGGCATGGCGTGACGTCACGGCAGCGGTGAGCCGCTGCCTGTTGCTCGCAAGCTGGGAGGCCTGGCCGACGAGTCTAGTGTGCGACCGCCGAGCTTGGGAGATTGCGAGGAGAGCTGTACCGCGTGGGCGTGCTGCATTAAGTTGCGGCAGCTCCTTCCAAGGTGCTATGGCTCTCCTCGACCATCCCCAAGCTCCTGCGCTGAATGTGCCCGCTGCCAGAAGCCTGTCTCCCGTCTTCCAGTGCTGAGGCAGATGGCCCCCCGATATGAGTTGGTACCCGTTG
Source organism: Populus alba x Populus x berolinensis (assembly GCA_029228515.1). Lineage (NCBI taxonomy): Eukaryota > Viridiplantae > Streptophyta > Magnoliopsida > Malpighiales > Salicaceae > Populus > Populus alba x Populus x berolinensis. The sequence goes on along the minus strand of JAQIZT010000653.1, from coordinate 15,702 downwards.
CTCCCTCCCCTAGCGGCCTGTTCCCTTACGAGATCCGCCGCGTCCCCGACGGCTTGTTGCGTGTCCCTTGGGGAATCAGATGCCCCCGCGTCCCCCGCCGGCTTTGTTGCTTACCCTTCGATGATCCGCGCTGCCCCCAGCCGGCGAGTTGCTTGTCCCTCTTCGAGATCCTTTCGCGTCCAAGCGGAGGGCGGCACGTTCTCTCTCGGAGTGTTTCCACTTGCCCTCGCGTGGCCGTGTTTCGCTCGTTCGGAAATTGTGGTCCGCGTGTAGCGCAATGAGTCGCACGAGCGGTTAATTGGTGCTGTCCGTGTCGGCAGGCTCCGTGCTTGTGCACCGCGAACTGGTCGACCTGCTGCCCACCATCACTCTCGGCCCAAGGCCCTGGGTGCCTTGGCGGCGAGGGGGGTTTCCTGTGCTGCGTACCTCACTTCGGTGGAATTTTGAATGGTGAAGCTGTCCCTCACCGGCCGCGTGTCCTCCCCGGGGGCGCGGGGCGAACCTAGCAGCGGCGCCCTGTGTTCCAACAGTCTAGAGCGGTAATCACCGCCGAACTGGCCCACCGTGCGGTCGCGTCGTGCGTTCGGATGCGGAATGCGATGCCGGGCGCGGGGGCCTCCCGCCCCTGCGACCGTCCCGTTCGAAGGCGCTCGTACTCGATAAAAACGACTTCCTCCGCCCGTCTCGGGCCACCTTCGTCTC
>JAQIZT010000653.1:5000-7500 GCA_029228515.1 Populus alba x Populus x berolinensis | reverse complement strand
AAGCGCCGACGAAATCGGCGAAGTCGGCAGAATCGGCAGCCGGTGCTGGCGATGAGCCCGGACTGTTTATAGTCCTAGGCGTGACGAAAACGACTGGGGGCCTAGGCACACGCTGGGGCAGGGGCAGCGGCAGCGATGCCAACAGTGGAAAAATCGGCAGCGCGGATTTGTGCAGCTGGAGGCCCGTCGGGGAAAATCGGCAGCGCAGATTTGGTGACGAACACGGGCTGGACGCTGGGCTGTCCAGGCCAGGCAGGAAAATTCGTCGAGGGGACGCGCTGACGAAACAGGGGCTGTTCAGACACAGCAGGCAGTGTTATGGAATCGGCAGCAGCGGACGATCGAGGGGCTGTTCAGACAAATCGGCAACGTCGGAAAAATCGGCAGCGCGGATTTGTGCAGCTGGAGGCCCTATCAGCTGGCTGCCCGCAACGAGTCATTCAATTCTCTGCCCTAATCAACATAACTCCCGATGTGTTGTTCGCTATCTTGGAAGAAGAGATCTCTTCCTCCCCCGCGTCCGGCCGGGTGCGATTACCCGGCGGCGTCGTTCAAATCACTGCCCTATCGGCTACAACTGCTGATGGGGGGGATTAGAGGCCTGCCATGGTGGTGAGGGGAGGCCAAGACCGTGAAAGCAAGAGTTTTCCCGGGGCTCCTCCGCTGGCCGCGGCATGCGCGCTGCCGGGTTTTCCCGCATCCCGCCAAGAAAACGTCGTGCTTTCCACGTGAAACCAATCCAGTAAAATCAGCCATATTTTTGTGAGGCTGCCAGCCGAATTTGGGGTCATTCCGGGCCGGTTCCTATTTTTTGCGTATTTCCTTGATTTTCAATGGTAGGAAAATAAAAAAAAATACTTCCCGACCTCGAAAAAATCTGGGAAAATTTATAAAGGTGGATTGGATTTTTGCCAACCTATGTGCAAAATTTCAGCTCAAAATACCAAGAAATGAATTTTTTAGAGGGGGGGTGACAGCTGGGACCTAGTAGTGTCTACCCCTGCCAGAGCTGCAATAACACTTATAGCTCTTTAGGGGGGTGGCCATGGGGCGCGCTGGCTGGCGCCCATAGGCCTGCCGCGGGGGCTGCTGCTACGCTCGGACTAACGTGGGGGGCCTCACGGCCCGAAGTAACGCCGCCATCGATGACCCGTTTTCCGGCCGGCGACGACCCGATTCCGACCACCGCCCTATAAAAATCACACGCGCGCTGCGCGCGCGCGCCCGCCCGCGCCCGCGCTGGGCGCTGGGGCGCTGGGGCCTGGGGCGCTGGGGCCTGGGGGCCTGGGGCCTGAGGGCCTGGGGCCCTTGGGGGCCCTTGGGCTCTTGGGCGATTGGGCGCGCGCGCGCGCGGCAGTGGTTCCCCTGCCGCGCTGCGCAACGGGGGCTGACGCGGGGACAGCCCCTGCTGCCTTGCTATCTTACCCGCGGGGGGGCTGCCTTCGGGCCCTGGCCCCCTGCGCTCTTGCCTGCCCCCCGCGCGGGTGAGGCTAGGCACACGCTGGGGCAGCGGGCAGCGATAACAACAGTGGGAAAAATCGGCAGCGCGGTAAATGCCGCTGGAGGCCGTCGCGGAAAATCGCAGCGCAGATTTGTTGACGAACACGGGCTGGACGCTGGGCTGGCCAGGCCTGGCAGGAAAATTCGTCTAGGGGGTAGCTCACGGCAACGGCGCGGGACAGCCCCTGCTGGCTTGCTATCTTGCCCGCGGGGGGGCTGCCTTCGGGCCCGGGCAGCGGCAGCGATGCCATCGGTGGGAAATATCGGCAGCGCGGACAGCCCCTGCTGGCTTGCTATCTTGCCCGCGGGGGGGCTGCCTTCGGGCCCGGGGCAGCGGCAGCGATGCCAGCGGTGGGAAATATCGGCAGCGCGGACAGCCCCTGCTGGCTTGCTATCTTGCCCGCGGGGGGGCTGCCTTCGGGCCCGTGGCAGCGGCAGCGATGCCAGCGGTGGGAAATATCGGCAGCGCGGACAGCCCCTGCTGGCTTGCTATCTTGCCCGCGGGGGGGCTGCCTTCGGGCCCGTGGCAGCGGCAGCGATGCCAGCGGTGGGAAATATCGGCAGCGCGGACAGCCCCTGCTGGCTTGCTATCTTGCCCGGGGGGGCTGCCTTCGGGCCCGGGGCAGCGGCAGCGATGCCAGCGGTGGGAAATATCGGCAGCGCGGACAGCCCCTGCTGGCTTGCTATCTTGCCCGCGGGGGGGCTGCCTTCGGGCCCGTGGCAGCGGCAAGCGATGCCAGCGGTGGGAAATATCGGCAGCGCGGACAGCCCCTGCTGGCTTGCTATCTTGCCCGCGGGGGGGCTGCCTTCGGGCCCGGGGCAGCGGCAGCGATGCCAGCGGGTGGGAAATATCGGCAGCGCGGACAGCCCCTGCTGGCTTGCTATCTTGCCCGCGGGGGGGCTGCCTTCGGGCCCGTGGCAGCGGCAGCGATGCCAGCGGTGGGAAATATCGGCAGCGCGGACAGCCCCTGCTGGCTTGCTATCTTGCCCGCGGGGGGGC
>JAQIZT010000652.1:0-12500 GCA_029228515.1 Populus alba x Populus x berolinensis | reverse complement strand
ACTGTCCCTGCCCCAGGAACTTCGTCACCCCCACAAGATTTCGCTGAACAAAACATCCCCTACTGTTTTCCACCTTCGCTGCATGTATCGTCCACCGAAAAACTTGCAACACTTTATGCCAAGGTCTTTGGCATTCTGCATCCATCATTGTAAAACATCCATCGTCACAATGCATAGAATAGCCACTCGTACTGCCACCGAATACAGCTCACAAAATCATCTTCGTTGACGATTTTGGCTTCTCATTCAAGCCCACTGAATCGGCTACCGAATCTGTCACCTCGACTATTCATCCTCCAATTCAGCTCCCAACTTACAAGAGTCCATCTCACCACTACTCTTTCTTCATTGCCCTGCGCTTTCTATCGTCAAGGTCTCCACCGAAGACATGAATTCCTGCCTCCCACAAGGCAATAAATCCGCATCAAATCCTCGCAGATTTTCCTTGGCCATATCGACCAAGTTTTCTCAGCTACATCGTTGAATCATTGTTCAAACGCCTTGAACAATCATTTCGTCAAGACGCACCAAAAGTAGTTTCCCCCCCCCCCACCACTGCCATCAACGAGGCAGCAAGGCCAGACACATCCTCACGTATATGCTGGCCCTATGATGACTGAAATTCCATCTCGGTCATCCGGCAAACACATAAAATTGATGTAATGCCAAATCCAACACCCATCTTCCACACTGACAGCATAAAGATAATTTCCATCTTAGGGCAACAATCGCACATCAAAGTAATTTCTATCGCAAGAGAAACAGTATAAATTTCAGTTTCGAACCCTTACCGAATTTGCTTTCTCGTCTGACCTCACATCGACAGCAGCAAGTCTGGGCCTTCTCTCCCACGTGAAATTGCTTCTTCTATCTTCGCCCCATCCTTCCCTTTAGGCTTTGACGGGAAAGACTTAGAAACACTCCCAGCCAGTCCCATCGCTGGCCTCCTGCGTCGCCAGATTCTGCATTCCATCCATGATGGCCGAATCAGCCACCCTTTTGAGTATGAATCACTTCGTCATGACTTTGCGTCTGCCCATTAATTAATCCACCAAACTTATTATTTGTTTTTTATTCGTTACCCTTACTCTTTTATTTTTATATTTCGCAGGCCTTTGTACACCACCACACGTGCCCAAGTACCCGCTGGTAAGCTTTCCTCAGAATAGTTTCGAACAAATCAGCCCTTTGGATCTGCTCCACAGCACAGATCCATCGTCTGTGCTACGAAACAGCCCATGTTTCGTCGGCATGAACGCGAACTGCGCTCTGACTTCCTTGGATTCTGCCTAATCCATCGGCAGCAGTAAATGTTTTCTCCCAATCAGTCAGCCCTCCTCCCCCCCGGGGGGGGGGGGGACACAAAAATGGCGTCTCCGTCATGTGGACCTTCGATTTTGTCCAGAGAAACTTCAGCACTCTCGTCGCTGATCATTGTGCTTGAATCTGCCTATCACCTCGGCAGAAGCAGTAGCCTTCCCAAAATCAATCCCGTTGTGATTTGGCCGCAGAAGTCAATTCCTCGTCATTCTGCCGAAGAAAGCCACAACACTTTGAGAACCCGTTTGCTACGGTCTACAAGTCTGCCTCGCAAAACAGCAAACCGCATCTTGATACCATCTGTCGCTCTGAGTACCCAATTGTCACGGGGGTTAGCTTTTTCGCCTCGCAAATAAATTCCGTGCGGGAGCACTAGTCCCGATAGACTCAGCCTTCCCGCACCAATATCGCCACTCGTGTTTGCCTAATAACTAAGCAAGCGGACATACACAAGCAAGATATAGAAGTGCACAACAAGCTTTACAGGAAACTCTTTCCCAACATTTATTAATCTCCTCTATAAAGGAAACTATAACGCACTCAATTCGCCGTCATGTTGCTTATGCACAAATCGCATGCTAGCACTAAAGCTAACGTCCCTAACCTGTGAATTTTACATGTTCTCGCATGCCCCTACATGCTTACCAATCCCCAACGCATGCCCTCCTCTACATGCTGGACTCCCAACGCATGTTCTCTCTACATGCGGTGGATTTTACTCAGTGCATGCCACCCCTACAGGGAAGGTTTTGCAGCCCTTTTATAGCCAAGTAAGGTGAACTTCCATTCATCACCTAACATCCCCCAATTTCGTGACTAGTGGAGCACTACCTTCCCCGGGATCATCATTAGTGGCTCTCCCACTGTCCTTAGTGGCTCACCATGATCATAGTGGCTCCCCTATGTTCAGGACAAGTGGAAGTAATTTCACCCCACGCATTATCTCTAGTGGGTTGGTGAAGCACTTTCTCCACCAATATTCGCCCCTTCCACCCATGATCTCACCAGCTTGGACAGCACCCCAGTATGTGCTCCCACATTCAGCATGTCCCACTGGCAGCCCCATCCTGCCAGCTCTTGCTTCGTCAGCCTGTTGAGTCATACGCCTGCCTTGGACAGTCCTTCGCCCAAGTTTTAGATCGTGGCCAAGTCGATCGCTTGACTTGCACAAGCTTCAGCGCGCTGCCGAATTCGGCCCGCAAGTCTGCTGCGCGCTGCCGACTTCGCATCTGAGCGTGCAGGCTATCCAATTCTTGCGCTGCCGCATTGCACATCTGCTTGGCAAGTCGCCAGATGTTTGGTGCTGCCGAATTTCCTCGTCAGCCCCTGTTTCTCGTGCGGCCTATGTCCCCCTGACGAGTTTTCTCCGCCTGGCTTCGACATGTCCATCGTCCAGCGCCATGTTCGTCGACGATTCAGCGATGCTGGATTTTTCCCTTTGACGAAACTACACCGCATAAATCTGCGTACCGAATATCCCATCGTTTGCATGGCTGCCAGCGCCCTTATAGCCCATTTTGGCCATCCTGCCGAAGCGTGCACTGTGAGCATTTAATACCGTTACAGTAGGCCTCTATCTACCATCGAAAGTTGGATAGGGCAGCAAATTTGAATGATGCGCGTCGCCAGCACCGATGGCCGTGTCGATCCCGTCGAGTTTTCATGAATCATCAGCGCAACGGGCATGAGGCGGCGATCGACCTTTTATCTCAATAAGATGTCGTCCCATCCAGTAAGTCGGGGTTTGTTGCACGTATTTAGCTCTAGAATTACTACGTGTTATCCGAGTAGCAAATACCATCAAACAAGACAAGTTAAACTGATTTAAAGAGCCATTCGCAGAAACACAGTACTGAATTTAGTTCATACTTACCCATGCATGGCTTAATCTTGGAGACAAAAGCATATGACTACTGGGCGGATGCAACCAGTAGCATTCCTTGGCGACACCACGACCCGCACGATCCCCGACGCCGGGATGAGTGTGGGGGGGGGGGGGGGGGGGGGGACGAGGGGACCGAGACTGGGCGAGGAAGTCGTTCTTATCGAGCACGAGCGGCTCGAACGGGACGGTCGCAGGGGCAGGAGGCCCCCGCGCCGGCATCGCATTCCGCATCCGAAAGCACGAGCGATCCCGCGTGGGCCAGTTCGGCGGGATTCCGCTCGACTGGAACACGGGCGCCGCTGCTAGGTTCGCCCCGCGCCCCCGGGGAGGCGCGCGGCGGAGAGGGACAGCTTCACATTCAAATTCCACCGAAGTGGGTACGCAGCACAGGAACCCCGCCTCGCCGCAAGGCACCCAGGCCTTGGGCTGAGAGTGTTGGGGGCAGCAGGCCGACAGTTCGGTGCACAAGCACGGAGCCTGCCGACACGGACAGCCCAATTACCGCTCATGCGACTCTGCGTACACGCGACAACAATCCGACGAGCGAACCACGGCCACGAGGGCAAGTGGAAACACCCGAGAGAGATCGTGCCCGCACCGCTGGACGCGAAAGGATCTCGAAGGGACAAGCAACACGCCGCTGGGGGACGCGAAGGATCTCGAAGGGACAAGCAACAAGCCGCGGGGGACGCGGCGGATCTCGAAGGGACACGCAACAAGCCGCGGGGGACGCGGCGGATCTCGAAGGGACAGGCGGCGGGGGGAGCAACAGGGACAATCATTCGGGGGGCCATCTGCCTCAGCTCGGAAGACGGAGGCCAGGCCTCGGCAGCGGGCACATCGCGCAGGAGCTTGGGGATGGCGAGGAGAGCCAGCACCTTGGCACGGAGCGCGGCAACTGAATGCAGCACACGCCCACGCGGTAGAGCTCTCCTCGCAATCCCCAAGCTCGGGGTCCGCACCAGACACGTCGGCCAGGCCTCCAGCTTGCGAGCACGGGCAGCGGCCACCGCTGCCGTGACGTCGCGCCAATCCGTTGGGCGCGTTGGGTGCTGCCAGCACCTTGGCACGAGGGGAATCCTGTTAAGGCCCCACGCCGGAAGCCGCGGATAAGCACCCCCCCCCCCCCCGCCCCAACGGCGCCCAACGGGCTTGGAGGCGGGTCACGGCGGGATTCCGGCCACCGCCAACCGGGACATCGCGCCAAGCTGAAGGGCGCGCGTCATAGCTGCCAGCACCTTGGCACGAGCGCGGCTTGTTAAGGCCCCACGCCCACGCCGCGGATAAGCAGCCCCAACGCGCCAACGGCTTGGAAGCGGGTCACAGGGACGGTGGCCGAATACGGGTCGTCGTCGGCCGAAAACGTCCATCCGATGGCGGCGTTACTTCGGGCCATGAGGCCCCCCACGTTAGTTCAGTGTAAAGCAGTCACTCACAAATACCCCGCCGCAGGCCTATGGGCGCCAGCCAGCGCGCCCCATGGCCAGTTATGGAGGCACCCCCCTAAAGAGCTATAAGTGTTATTGCGGCTCTGGGAGGGGTAGACACTACTAGGTCCCAGTGTCAGACCCTCCCTCTAAAAAATTCATTTCTTGGTATTTTGAGCTGAAAGTTTTGCACATAGGTTGGCAAAAATCCAATCCACCTTTATAAATTTTCCCAGATTTTATTTCGATGTCGGGAAGTATTTTTTTTTTTATTTTCAACCATAACAAATCAAGGAAATACGCAAAAATAGAACCGGCCCGTAATGACCCCAATTCGGCTGGCAGCCTCACAAAAATGTGGCTGATTTTACGTGGATTGATTTCATGTGGAAAGCAACGACGCATTTTCTAGGCGGAATGCGGGAAAACCAGCAGCGCGCATGCGCGCGGCCAGGGGACGTCGGGCTGGCCCCTGCAGCGCCTGAGCCACTCCCGCGCGGGGGGCAGGCAAGAGCGCGGGTGGGGCAGGGCCCGAAGGCAGCCCCCACCGCGGGCAAGATAGCAAGCCAGCAGGGGCTGTTCCCCGCGACAGCCCCCGTTTGCCGTGAGCCTGCCCCTAGACGAAATTTCCTGCCTGGCCTGGCCAGCCCAGCGTCCAGCCCGTGTTCGTCAACAAATCTGCGCTGCCGATTTTCCGCGACGGGCCTCCAGCGGCACAAATCCACGCTGCCGATTTTTCCCACTGTCGGCATCGCTGCCGATTTTCCACTACGGGCCCTGCAGGTTCACAAATCCGCGCTGCCGATTTTCCCGCGACGGGCCTGCAGCGGCACAAATCCGCGCTGCCGATTTGTCTCACTGTCGGCATCGGTGCCGATTTTCCGCGACGGCCTGCAGGTTCACAAATCCGCGCTGCCGATTTTCCGCGACGGGCCTGCAGCGGCACAAATCCGCGCTGTCCGATTTTTCCCACTGTCGGCATCGGTGCCGATTTTGCGCGACGGGCCTGCAGGTTCACAAATCTGCGCTGCCGAATTTCCCCGACGGGCCTGCAGCGGCACAAATCCGCGCTGCCGATATTTCCCACTGTCGGCATCGCTACCAGCTGCCCGTGCCCCAGCGTGTACCTAGTAGCCTCTCCCGCGCGCGGGGCAGGCAAGAGCGCGGGGGGCCAGGCTCGAAGGCAGCCCCCCCGCGGCTAAGATAGCAAGCCAGCAGGGGCTGTCCCCGCGTCAGCCCCCGTTGCGCAGCGCAGCATGGCTGCCTGGGAATCATTGCCGCGCGTCAAAAGTGAGCGCCCAATCGCCCAAGGAGCCCAGAGGGCCCCCAAGGGCGCCCAGGCCCTCAGGCCCCAGGCCGCGCCCCAGGCCCGCCCTTCAGGCGCCGCCAGCGCCATGCAGCGGGGTGGTGGCAGGGCGGGGGTGGGGGCGCGCGCGGGGGGGCGCGGTGTGGTGGATTTTTGTATAGGGACGGTGGCCCGAGATCGGGTCGTCGCCGGCCGGAAAACGGGTCATCGATGGCGGCGTTACTGTCGGGCCGTGAGGCCCCGCCAGCGTTAGTCCCGAGCGTTTAGCAAGCAGCTCCGCAACATCCCCGCGCCCCATGGCCAGTCGGGGGGCACCCCCCTAAAGAGCTAATAAAAAAAAGAAGAAGGTGTTATTGCAGCTCTAGCAGGAGGGTAGGGACAACTACTAGGTCCCAGCTGTCACCCCCCCTCTAAAAAATTCATCTTCTTGGTATTTTGAGCTGAAATTTTGCACATAGGTTGGCCCTAAAAATTCCAGACCCACCTCCAAGAAATAATCCCGGAATTTTTCGGGGTGGGGAAGTATTTTTTTTTATTTTCCTACCATTAGAAAATCAAGGAAAAATACGCACAAAATAGGAACCGGCCCGGAATGTACACCCAAATTCGGCTGCGCAGCCTTCACAAAAATATGGCTGATTTTACTGGATTGATATCATGTGGAAAGCACGACTTTTTCTTGGCGGAAAGCTTGGTAAACCTGCAGCCCGCATGCCGCGGCCACCGGAGGAGCCCCGGAAAAACTCATGCTTTCACGGTCTTCGTCCTCCCCTCACCACCATGGCAGGCCTCTAATCCCCCATCATCAGTTGTAGCCGATAGGGCAGTGATTTGAACGCCGCCGCCGGTTAATCGCACCCGGCCATCCCGGTGAGGAAGAGATCTCTTCTTCCAAGATAGCGAACAACACCTCGGGAAAGTTATGTAGATAGGGCATTAGAATTGAATGACACGTTGAGGGCAGCCGGGTTCATCTCACCCCGTCCATCCCGAGCTGATTTTTCCCGGCAGCCTCGGGAAACTCTTGCTTTCACTGTTCCGCTGCCCCCAGACACCCACCCTATCGCCTCAGCCCCACCGCACCAATAAGCCAACTCTGCGGACGAATCTGGCGACACAGTCCCACGGGCAGCCACTGAGGCCCCAGTTGTACTAGACCAACCGTCTTTTTCGTCAAGCCATGGACTATGCATTCCGTCCATCCAGACCTCCCTCGTCACCACCCAAGCTGCCGATTCTGCCGACTTCGCCGATTTCGTCGGCGCTGGCCGATTCCAGCTCTGCTCGCAGTGTCTGAACAGCCCCAGCTATCCGTCATCGCATTCCCCTTGACGAATTTCCTGCCTGTCCTGGACAGCCCAGCGTCCAGCCCATGTTCGTCAAAAAACCCTGCGCTGCCGATTTTCCCACTGTTGGCAACGCCTGCCATGCTAGCCAGCTGCCACAGACGTGAGCCTTGGGCCCCCAGTCGTTTTCGTCAAGCCTAGGACTATAAATCGTCCGGACTCATCGTCAGCACCGGCTGCCGATTTCTGCCATCTTCGCCGATTTCGTCCGCGCAGCCTGATTCCAGCACTGCCCGCTGTGTCTGAACATCCCCTGTCTTACGTCAGCGTCATCCCCTTGACGATTTTTCCTGCCTGGACTGGACAGCCCAGCGTCCAGCCCATGTTCGTCAAAAAATCTGCGGCTGCCGATTTTTCCCACTGTATGGCATCGCTTCCGATTTTTCCCACTGTATGGCATCGCTGCCAACAGCCCCAGCGTGAGCCCCTAGGCCCCCAGACGTTTTCGTCAAGCCTAGGACAATAAATCGTCCGGGACTCATCGTCAGCACCGGTCCCGCCGATTCTGCCGACTTCGCCGATTTACGTCGGCTCTGCCGATTCCAGCACTGCCCGCTGTTTCTGAACAGCCCCTGCTTCGTCCAGCGCATCCCCTTGACGATTTTTCCTGCCTGGCCTGGACAGCCCAGCTTCCAGCCCATGTTCGTCAAAAAATCTGCGCTGCCGATTTTTCCCACTGTTGGCATCGCTGCCGCTGCAGCTGCCCCAGCGTGAGCCTAGGCCCCCAGTCGTTTTCGTCAAGCTCTATTACTATAAATCGTCCGGCACTCAATCGTCAGCACCTGTCCTGCCGGATTCAGATGACTTTGCTTGATTTCGTCGGCGCAGCCGATTCCAGCACTGCCCGATCTTCCCCTTTGGTGGCATGGGCCAACTGCCCCTGATGTCCTAGACCAACACCCTTTCTCTTCAAGCCTTGGACTATCCAGTCCCGAGATCCCGAGGAAGCGCTGCCCGATCCCATCCCATCCTCAGCCTCCTCGACGCCGTGCCCCTATAGGGCCCGTGGGGGGACGAATCGAAGCGACAATGGGGCTGAATCTCAGTGGATCGTGGCAGCAAGGCCACTCTGCCACTAACAATACCCCGTCCGCGTATTAATTCGTCTGCAAAGGATTCTACCCGCCCTCTCGTGTGGGAAGTGTACTTCAAGCGGGCCCGCGCGGCTCTTTCGCCGCGAATGGCTTTGCCAACGGGCACGTGCCTCCCGGGCCAAGAGGCACCTACTGCAGGAGGGCAATACGACGGCGGGCGCATATACGCGTCGCAACTAGCCCGTGATTCTGACTTAGAGGCGATCAGTCAAAATCCAACGCCCGGTAGCTTTCGGCGCCAACTGTCTTTTTCATCAAACCAAGCGCGATGACCAATTGTGCTAATCAACCGGTTCCTCTCGTACTAGGTTGGATTACTAAATGCGACACTAGAGTCCTCAGTATGGTAAAGACTAACCTGTCTCACGACGGTCTAAACCCATCTCACGTTCCCTAGATGGTGGGTGAACAGATCCAACACTTGGTGAATCGTGCTTCACAATGTGATAGGAAGAGCCTGACAACGAAGGATCAAAAAGCAACGTCGCTAAGAACGCTTGCTTGCCACAAGCCAGTTATCCCTTTGGTAACTTTTCTGAACCCCCACCTCTCGAGCTTCAAATTCCGAAGGTCTAAAGGATCGATAAAGGCCACGCTTTCACGGTTCGTCATTCGTACTGGGAAATCAGATTCAAACGAGCTATTACCCTTTTGTTCCACACGAGATTTCTGTTCTCGGTTGAGCTCATCTTAGGACACCTGCGTTATCTTTTAACAGATGTGCCGCCCCGAGCCAAACTCCCCACCTGACCAGCAATGTCTTCCGCCCGGATACCCGCCGAAGCGGCCTTGGGTCCAAAAAGAGGGGCAGCTCCCGCCTTCCTCCCTCCGATTTCCACGGAATAAGTAAAATAACTTAAAAAGTAGTGGTATTTCACCTTCGCCGAAGCTGCCCACTTATCCTACACCTCTCAAGACATTTCACAAAAGTCGGACTAGAGTGGAAAGCTCAACAGGGTCTTCTTTCCCCGCTGATTCCTCCAAGGCCCGTTTCCCTTGGCTGTGGTTTCGCAGGATATTAAGAACTAGGACAGTGGGAATCTCGTTAATCCTATTCATGCGCGACACTAATTAGATTACGAGGCATAATGGCTACCCTAAGAGAGTCATAGTTACTCCCGCCAGTTTACCCGCGCTTGGTTGAATTTCCTTCACTTTGACATTCAGAGCACTGGGCATAAAACACATTGCGAGAGTCATCCGCAGGGACCATCGCAATGCTTTGTTTTAATTCAACAGTCGGATTCCCCTTGTCCGTGACCAGTTCTGAGTCGACTGATCGACGCCCGGGGAAGGCCCCCGAAGGGGCCGTTCCCAGTCCGTCCCCCGGCCGGCACGCGACGACACCGCTCTCGCCGCTGGAGCAGCTCGAGCCGAGTCCACCGACAGCCGACGGGTTTGGGACTGGGACCCCCGAGCCCAGCGCCTCAGAGCCAATCAATTTCCCGAGGTTAGCGGATCCCTTTTGCCGACTTCCCTTGCCTACAATGTTCCATCGACCAGAGGCTGTTCTCCTTGGCGACCTGAAGCCGGTTATGGATACGACCGTTCGTGTGGAAGGCACTCGGTCCTCCGGATTTTCAAGGGCCGCCGGGGGCGCACCGGACACCACGCGACGTGCGGTTCTCTTCCAGCAGCTGGACCCTACCTCCGACTAAGTCCGTTTCCATGGTGGGCCGGGCTGTTAAACAAGAAAAGATAACTCACCCGAGGCCCCCCGCCGACGTCTCCGGACTCCCTCAACGTTGCACGTCAGCCGCCACGTCCCGGTTCAGGAATTTTAACCCGATCCTTCCTTTCGAAGCTCGCGCTCGAACGCGCTGTCGGACGGGCTTCCCCCGTCACTTAGGATCGACTTAACCCATGTGTCAATGTGCCGTTCACAATGGAACCATTCCCCTCTTCGGCCTTCAAAGTTCTCATTTGAATATTTGCTACTACCACCAATAACTGCACCGACGGCCCGCCTCCGCCCGGGCTCGCGCCCCGGGTTTTGCAGCGACCGCCGCGCCCTCCTACTCATCGGGGCCTGGCGCATGCCCCTACGGCCGGGTATAGGTCGCGCGCTTCAGGGCCATCCATTTTCGGGGCTAGTTGATTCGGCAGGTGAGTTGTTTACCACACTCCTTAGCGGATTTCGACTTCCATGACCACCGTCCTGCTGTCTTAATGCGACCCAACACCCTTTGTGGGTTCTAGGTTAGCGCGCAGTTGGGCACCGTAACACCGCTTCCGGTTCAACCCGCATCCGCCAGTTCTGCTTACCAAAAATGGCCCACTTTGGAGGTTCTTTTCTCAGAGTCCGTGGCGCGGCTCAACGAAGCAGCCGCTCTGTCCTACCTATTTAAAGTTTGAGAATAGGTCGAGGGCGTTGCGCCCCCGATGCCTCAAATCATTTGGCTTTAACCCGATAGAACTCGCACCGAGCCTCCAGCTATCCTGAGGGAAACTTCGGAGGAAAACCAGCTACTGAACTGTTTTCGATTAGTCATTCGCCCCTATACCCAAGTCAGACGAACGCTTTTCACGTCATTAACGCTGCGGGCCTCCCACCAGAGTTTCCTCTGCTTTCGCCCCGCTCAGGCATAGTTCACCATCTTTCGGGTCCCTGACAGGCATGCTCACACTCGAACCCTTCTCAGAAGATCAAGGTCGGTTCGTGCGGTGCAACCCTCGAGGGGATCCCGCCAGTCAGCTTCCTTGCGCCTTACGGTTTTTTTTTTTTTTGTTTACTCGCCCTTTGACTCGTCACACAATTCAGAATCCTTGGTCCGTGTTTCAAGACGGGACGAATGTGGAGTCCCACATCTCGATGCCCGTAGCGCGCATGTGCCGGGGCACGCCGTGACGGCGCGGCGCTGCAGTCCACCGAACGCTACGACGGCGTCTCCACGGGCGTTTCAAAGGCCCGGGCTTGGGCCGCCACCGGCGATCCGCATCGGTCCACGCCCCGAGCCGATCGGCGTACCGGCCGTAACCGTTCCACATCCGAACCAGGGGTGCGCAATCGCCGAGGCCCCCATCCACATCCCTCCCGACAATTTCATAGCACTCATTGACTCTCTTTTCAAAGTCCTTTTCATCTTTCCCTCGCGGTACTTGTTTGCTATCGGTCCCTCTCGCCCGTATTTAGCCATATGACGGAATTTACCGTCCCGATTTGGGGCAGCATTCCCCAAACAACCCGACTCGCAGAACAGCGCCTCGTGGTGGCGGCAGGGTCCAGCCACGACGGGCTTCTCACCCTCTCCGGCGCCCCTTTCCAGGGGACTTGGGCCTGGTCCGCCGCTGAGGACGCTTCTCCAGACTACAATTCGGACGCCGCAGGCGCCAGATTCTCAAGCTGGGCATTTCCCGGTTCGCTCGCCGTTACTAGGGGAATCCTTGTAAGTTTCTTTTCCTCCGCTTATTGATATGCTTAAACTCAGCGGGTAGTCCCGCCTGACCTGGGGTCGCAACGAGAGCATCCTAGAAATTCGATGCCCGAGGGTCCAGGAGATCCCGGGGGCGACAGGCGCGCGCACGACCGTGTCCGAGGGTCTCTCAACCACCGCTCGTCGTGGCGACCGTCGCCGAGGACTCGATTTTGGGCCAACCGCGAGCGGGAGCGCGCGGGAGACCAGTATCCGCCCCCGCCCTCGCGAGCCGAGGGGAGAGGGGGCGACGATGCGTGACACCCAGGCAGACGTGCCCTCGACCAGGAGGCCTCGGGCGCAACTTGCGTTCAAAGACTCGATGGTTCACGGGATTCTGCAATTCACACCAAGTATCGCATTTCGCTACGTTCTTCATCGATGCGAGAGCCGAGATATCCGTTGCCGAGAGTCGTTTAGATTATCACCAGAAGAAGGCGCGCCCCGACGCCGAGGCTACGGGGGGCGCTCCTAGTACTCAATTTCCTTGGCGCTTCTCGCGCCGGGGTTCGTTTGCGAGCCGCGCAGGGCGCAGACGCGTCCCTCCACGGCCCGCGAGGACGCGAGGGGCGGGTGCCCCCCGAGCCCAGCTTGTCATGCCACGGGTTCGCGGGTCGTTCTGCTAGGCAGGTTTCGACAATGATCCTTCCGCAGGTTCACCTACGGAAACCTTGTTACGACTTCTCCTTCCTCTAAATGATAAGGTTCC
>JAQIZT010000651.1:0-19323 GCA_029228515.1 Populus alba x Populus x berolinensis | reverse complement strand
AGTAGGATCTCTGTTTCTGATACTTGGAAGATAGTTTAAATGTTTTCAAATTATAAAAATAATTTTTTTAAAAAATTAAATAGGATCTCTGTTCTGATACTTGAAAGATAGTTTAAATGTTTTCAAATTATAAAAATAATTTTTTTTAAAAAATTAAGTAGGATCTCTGTTGCTGATACTTGAAAGATAGTTTAAATGTTTTCAAATTATTAAAATAATTTTTTTAAAAACATTACATAGGATCTCTGTTGCTGACACTTGAAAGGATAGTTTACCTGTTTCCATTTATACAAAACAAAATTTTTACACAGAGGTAAGTGGGATCGCTTGTTGTGCTATTTGGCAGATAGTTTAAATGTTTTCAAATTATAAAACAAATTTTTTAAAACAATAAAAGTGATAAGGATATAGTTGCTGATACTTGAAAGATAGTTTAATTGTTTTCATTATGAAAATATTTTTATACCCGGCCTAGAGGAGAGTGAGAGAGAGAGGAGAGATAGTTAGAGAGAGAGATAAGTTTCCATGTTTTCATATTAAAAAATAATTTGTTTAGTGTTAAAATTATTAGGATCTCATGATGTGATACGCTTGAACGATGGTTCAGTTGTTTTCAAATTTTAACCTTAAATTTTTCAAAAAAGTAAGCTAGGATCTCTGGGTTTACTTAGACTTGAAAGATCGTTTAACCTGTTTTAAAATTATGAAATTCATCTGATTACAAAAAATCTTGGATCTATGTTTCTGATAGTTGATTGATAACGTTCGCAACAAATTGTTTTTTGAAATTTTAAAAATACGATTAAATCAACAGTGTAAGTCGGAACTCCGTTTGACTTATACTTGGAATATAGGTTTAAATGTTTTCAAATGTAAAAAAAAATACTTTTTTCAAAAATTATAAATAGAAACATGTTGTTCTGATACTTGACAGATCGTTTAAATGTTTCAAATTATAAAATTAACTTTTTACAAAAAGTAAGTAAGGATCTGTGTTACTTAGACTTGAAAAGATAAGTTTTAACTGTTTTAACTTTGTACTAAATATTTGTTTACAAAAATTATTGGGATCTCTGTTTCAGATAGATGATAGATAAATCAAATGTTTTGAAATTTTAAAAATAAGTTTTTAATCAAAGTGACGTAGGATCTCTGATTTCTGATACTTGGAGATACTTTAAATGTTATCAAATTATACAAATAAATTTTTAAAAAAATTAAATAGGATCTCTTTGTTGCTGATACTTGATAAGATAGTTTAAATGTTTTCAAATTCTAACTATAATTTTTTTACAAGAGTCGTAGGATCTCTGATGCTGTTACATGAAACGATAGATTACACCAGTTATATCCAATTCAAACCTACCTTTTTTAATAAATGTGGTAGGCTCTCTGTTTTGATACTAGGCAGATAGTTTAACTGTTTTCAAATTAATCACCGAATAATTTTTTTACAAAACTTAAATAGGAACATCTGTTGTGAACACTTGACCGCTCTAGTATAAATTGTTTAAAAATTCTGAAAATAATTTGTTTACCAAACATTAAGTTGGATCTCTGTTGCTTGATAGATGATAGAAAGTTCAACAAATGTTTTGAATTTATCAACATCAGGTTTTAAAAATATTCAACGTGATGGATCTCTGTTTTGATACTGGACAATTCGTTTTTCAATGATTAACATTTCTACCCCAACATTTAAAAAATTCCATCGGATTTGAAGTGAACCCTAGCCCGAATAGTTTAATTGTTATCCAATTATATCCATATTTTTTACTCCAGTAGCACTTCTGTTCCACAGATTCTACAATTGACAGATCGTATAAATATTTCAAAATTCTTGAAAATAAATTGTTTACAAAAAATTATTGGGATCTCTGTTTCTGATAGCTGAAAGATAGTTTAAATGTTTTGAAATATTAAAAATAAGTTTTTAATAAAAGTGAGTAGGATCTCTGTTTCTGATACTTGGAAGATAGTTTAAATGTTTTCAAATTATAAAAATAATTTTTTTAAAAACGTAAATAGGATCTCTGTTGGTGATACTTGAAAGATAGTTTAAATGTTTTCAAATTAGAAAATATTTTTTTACCAAGAGTAAGTAGGATCTCGGTTGCTATACTTGAAAGATAGTATAAATGTTTACAAATTATAAAAATAATTTTTTTAAAAAATTAAATAGGATCTATGTTGTTGATACTTGAAATATAGTTTAATTGTTTCAAATTATAAAAATAATTTTTTACAAAAAGTAAGTAGGATCTGTGTTCCTTAGACTTGAAAGATAGTTTAAATGTTTAAGAATTATAAAATAATTGGTTGACAAAAATTATTAGGAAATCTGTTTCTGATAGATGATTGGATAATTCAAATGTTTGGAAATTTTAAAAATAAATTTTTAATAAAGTGAGTAGGATCTCTTTTTCTGATACTTGAAAATAGTTTAAATGTTTTCAAATTATGAAAATATTTTTTTCACAAAAAGCAAGTAGGATCTATGTTGGTGAAACACTTGAAAGAAAGTTTAAATGTTTTCAAATTATAAAATAATTTTTTAAAAAAATTAAATAGGATCTATGTTGCTGATACTTGAAAGATAGTTTAAATGTTTTCAAATTATAAAATAAATTTTTGACAAAAAGTAAGTAGGATATCTGTTACTTTCCTTGAAAGATAGTTTAAATGTTTTAAATTATGTAAATATTTTTTTACAAAAATAATTAGGATCTCTGTTTCTGATAGATGATTGAAAATTCAATTGTTTTGAAATTTTTAAAATAAGTTTTAATAAAAGTGAGTAGGATCTCTGTTTCTGATACTTGGAAGATACTTTAAATGTTTTCAAATTATAAAAATAATTTTTTTAAAAATTAAATAGGATCTTTGTTGCTGATACTTGAAAGATAGTTTAAATGTTTTCAAATTATAAAAATAATTTTTTACAAATAGTAAGTAGGATCTGTGTTGCTGATACTTGAAAGATAGTTTAAATGTTTTCAAATTATAAAAATAATTTTTTAAAAAAATTAAGTAGGATCTCTGTTTCTGATACTTGAAAGATAGTTTAAATGTTTTCAAATTATAAAAATAATTTTTTAAAAAAAAGTAATAGGATCTCTGTTGCTGATACTTGAAAGATAGTTTAAATGTTTTCAAATTTAAAAATAATTTTTTACAAAACTTAAGTAGGATCTCTGTTTCTGATACTTGAAAGATAGTTTAAATGTTTTCAAATTATAAACATAATTTTTTTAAAAATAGTAAGTAGGATCTTTGTTACTTGTACTTGGAAGATAGCTTTAAATGTTTTAAAAATATAAATATAATTTGTTTAGAAAAACTTAAATAGGATCTCTGTTTCTGATAGATTGAGTGATAGTTCAAATGTTTTTACCTTTTAATCAAAAAAAATAATGTTTTTATATAAGTAAGTGAGTAGGATCTTCTGTTTCTGGTACTTGGAGCAGATAGTTTTAAAGTGTTTTCAAAATATATAAACCATAATATTTTTTAAAAGTATCTACTTAGGATCTTCTGTTGTCTGATACTTGAAAGATAGTTTAAATGTTTTGCAAATTTACATGAAAATAATTTGTTACAAAAAGGAAGTAGGATCTCTGTTTCGCTTATACTTGAAAGATAATTTAAATGCATGTCCAAATATACTAAAAATAATTTTTTATACAAAAATTAAATAGGATCTCTGTTTCTGATACTTGCAAGATAAGTTTTTAAATGTTTTCAAATTATAAAATAAATTTTTAAAAAAAGTTATGTAGGCTACTTGTGATTTGCTGAGACTTGAAAGACATAGTATTAAACTGTTTACAATATTATACAACAATAAATATTTTTGTTACAAAAATTCAATAGGATCTCTGTTTCTGATAGATCATGCGAGAACGATCGTTTAAATGTTTTAAAAAATAAAAATCAAGTTTTTACAAAAGTCAAGCTAGGGAATCCCTCTGTTTCTTATTAACTTGAAAGATAGTTTAAATGTTTTCAAATTATAAAAAATAATTTTTAAAAAAAATTACATATGGGATATCTATTAGTTGATTACTAGCAAGATAGTCTTTATTTCGTAATCAAATTATAAAAAACTAATTTTTAAAAGAATTAAATAGCGGATCTCTGTTGCTGTGATACTTGAAAGATCGATTTAAATGTTTTCAAATTGATAAAATAATTTTTTTTTTACAACAGCGTAAGTAGGATCTCTGTTACTTAGACTTGAAAGATAGTTTAAACTGTTTTAATTCTTAATGAAATAATTGTTTACAAAAAAAATACTTCGAGATCTCCTGTTTCTGATAGATGGATTGTATTAATTTCAATGTTTTGAAATTTTAAAAATAAATTTCTTAAATACAAAGTGAGTAGAGACTCGTCTGTTTCGTGATATCTGAGATAGTTTAATGGTTTCAATAACTACAAATAATTAAATTTGTAAAACAATGTACTCATAGGTACTCTATTCGCTCGAATAATCTTGAACTGATAGTTTAAATGTTTTACAACTTGATGAAATAATATTTTTTTACAAGAGCAAGTGTCGTAGTTTACCCGAATCTCTGTTGCTTCCACTCCTGAAGTAGTTTATTATGTGTAAATATTATGAAATAATTTGCTAGTCCACTCTAAAATTATCTGCGACTATCTCGCTTTCTGATAGTATGATTTGATAACTCTCAAATGTTTGACAATTTAAAAATACAGTTTAGTAACCTCACATGTTGACTCGGATCTTTGATCTTATGATTCTGATAAAGATAGTTTAAATGTTTTCAAATTATAAAAATAAATTTTTTTTAATCAATTACAAATGGATCTACTGTTCTTGCTCGATACTTGAAAGATCAGTTTAAATGTTTTCACATTATAAAATTAAATTTTTCCTCAAAAACGTAAGTAGGATCTCTGTTGACTTAGTGACTCTGTTAAATGATAGTTTAAATGTTTTAAAATTATTGAAATTATTTGTTTATCTAAAATTACTTGGGTATCTCTGTCTTCTCGAATAGTATGATTGAATAATTCTATAAATGTTTTGGATAAATTTTAATAAATTAAGCGATTTTTAATTAAAATGATGAAGGTAGTGACTCTCTTGTCGTTCTGACTGTGTACTTGAATGATAGTTTAATATCGCTGTTATTGCAAGATATTATAAAAATAAATTTTTAAAAAAATTAAATAGGATCTAATCTTAGCTGATACTTGACACAGATAGTTTTTAAATGTTAATTTCAATAATATTATAAAAATAATTTTTTACAAAGGAGGTAAGGTAGCGAGATCCTTATGTTGTCTGATACTTCGAAACGATTAGTTTACATGTTTTCAAATTATAAAATCATGAATGTTGTTTACAAAAAACTTCCATGATCTCTGTATGCTCTGAATAAGACTTGATTAAGATAGTTTAAATGTTTTTAATAGGTTTATTTGAAATATTATAGTCTTTAACTAAAATTGAAGTAGGATCTCCTGTTTCTGATACTTGATTGATTGCATAATTCAAATGTTCGCTATCAGAATTTTAGAAACAATTAAGTTTTTAATATACAAGTGAGTAGGATCTCTGTGTTCTAGATACTTGGTAAGATAGTTGTAAGATGTTTTCAAATTATAAAAATAATGTTTTTTAAACAATTAAAATAGGGATCTTCGTGTCTGATACTTGGAAGACAGTTTAAATGTTTTCAAATTATGAAAAATATTTTTTTAACAAAGGGGCAAGTAGGATCTCTGTTGCTTATACTTGAAAGATTAGTTTAAATGTATTTCATAAATTATAAAAAAAAAATTTTAAAAAAAAAAATTGAAATAGGATCTCTGGTTGCTGATACTTGAAAGATAGTTTAAATGTTATTCAAATTGATGAAAATATTTGTTTTACAGAAAGTAAGTAGGAATGCTCTGTTGCTTCCCAGGACTGTAAAGATAGTTTGTAAAACTCGTTTGAAAAATTATGAAATAATGTGTTGTACAAAAATTATTGGTGATCTCTGTTTCTGATAGATGATTGATAATTCAAATGTTGTTTGAAATTATTCAAAATATAGTTCTTAATATAGTGAGTAGGATCTCTGTTTCTGGATACTTGGAATAAGTAGTTTAAATGTTTTCAAATTATTAAAATAATTTTTAATAAAAATTAAATAGGATTATCTATTGACTGATACTTGAAAGATAGTTTAAATGTTTTCAAAGTATTGAAAATATTCATTTTACAAAGAGTATTGTAGGATCTCTGTTGCTATACTTGAAAGATAGTTTAAATGTTTTCAAATTATAAAAATAATTTTTAAAAAAATTAAATAGGATCTCTGTTGCTGATACTTGAAAGATAGTTTAAATGTTTTCAAATTATAAAAATAATTTTTTACAAAAAGTAAGTAGGATCTGTGTTACTATACTGAAAAGATTAGTTTTAATAGTTTTTAAAATTATGAAAATAATTTGTTTACTAAAACATATTGGGGAATCTCTGTGTTTGATAGATTGATTTGATAATTTTTTTTCAACAATGTTTTGAAATTTTAAAAATACAGTTTTTAATAAAAGTAGATGTAGGATCTCTGTTTCTGATTCTCTTGGAGATAGTTTAAATGTTTTCAAATTATAAAAATAATTTTAAATAAAAATAAAGTAGAGATCTCTGTTGCTGATACTTTGAAATGATATGTTTAAATGTTTTCATAAATTATAACTACTAATCTTTTTACTAAAGATGTTAATAGTTAGGATCTCTGTGCTTAGACTTGAAAGATCGTTTAAATGTTTAACCCAACCATGAAGATAGATTGTTTAACAAAAAATTAACTCTGGAGATCTCTGTTTCTGATTAAGATGATTGATAATTCAGAATGTTTGTAAATTATTTATAGAGAAATATGTTATTACAAAAGAACATAGGACTGTCTCTGTGTTCTGGTACTTGAAGGTATATGTTTAAAATGCTTTTGTACGAAATTATAAAAATAATTTTTTTTACAAACAAGTAAAATAGGATCTTTGTTGCTGATACTTGAAAGATAGTTTAAATGTTTTCAAATTTATGTAAAATATTTTTTACAAGAAGTAAGGTAGGATTTCCGTTGCGTAGACTTGAAAGTTGAGTTTTGAAATGTTTTAAAATTTATGAGAATTAAGATTTGTTTACAAAAAACTTATTGGGATCTCTGTTTCTGCATAGATGCATTGATAATTCAAATGTTTTTTGCAAATTTTAAAATTAAGTTTTTAATAAATAGTGAGAAGGATCGTCATGTTTCTGATACTTGTGGAAGAATTAGTGTTTATATGTTGTGATAATTATATGTATTAATTAAATATGATTTTTTTAATGAAAATTAAATAGGATGATCTGTTAGCTGTATCAGTGAAAAGATATTGATTAAATGTTTTGCGAATCTGTGAAAATATTTTTTTTGACTAAAAGGGGGAGAGTAGGATCTCTGTTGCTTATACTTGAAAGATAGCGCGTTAGACTATTTGAGATTGATCAAATTTTAGATAGAAAGTATGAAGGTATTCTTATGAAGAAAAAAGTTAAAATATAGCGTATCTCTCCGGTTTGGCTCATACTTTGAAAGAAGAGTTTAAATGAGTCACTTATAAAACTTAATGATATATATTTTTTACGACGATAAAGATAGTTAGGAGTCTCTTGATTCGCATTAGCACTTGAGAATAAGATAGTTTATATACTGTTTAAAAATTATGGAATAAAAAATTTTTAAAATTTGGTTTGTAGCAATAATTTAATTATGTTGGATCTCTTGTTTCTTGCAATAGAACTTGAGTGTATATTTCTCAAAATGTCTGTGTAGAAAATTTTAAAAAATAATTTGTGAGATGTAAAGAGTTCGAGTAGAAAGTATGGATACTTCATTGTTGGTCTGATACTTTGGAAGATAGTTTTCTAATGATTGTATCAAATTGATAGAAAAGTAATATTTGTAAATTAATGACATGTAAATAGGAGTATTCTCTTGATTGTCCCCTCACGACTCACATTATTGTCCTCCCGCTCCCACTCAATTTCGCTGTGTTGTGTCTCGTGCTAGAGAAGGTTCGAATGGAAGAGAGTATGAGTGAGGTTAGTGTGTTTGATATCGATATTATGAGTAATATTGAATTTTACAAACGACAGTAATGTAGGAAATAATCTGATGTGGTGCTTAGACTCGAATAGATCTGTTGTACTTCGTTTTAAAATTTTTGATATATGATTTTAGATTTTGTATCATATTGGATTAATTTGGATACTCTGTTCTTCTGTATAGTTTTGACTTGATAAGGCTCTAATGTGTCTTGAGAATTGTTAAAAATAAGTTTGAATAAATTTGTTGAGTAGCGATCTCTGTTTTCTGTACTTGAGAAGATCTCGTATATATGTTTTTAAATTATAGAAATAATATTTTAAAACAACAAACCTTAAATAGGAGTCTCTGTTGCTCATAATTGAAAGATAGTTTAAATGTGTTTCAAATGAAAAATATTTTTTTACAAAATGAGTAAGTAGGATCGACTGTCTTGCTTGTGACTTGAAAGATAGTTGTAAATGTTTTAAAGTTATGAAGTATATTTGTTTACCAAAAATTATTAGGATCTCATGTTTCTGATGTGATGATTGCATAATTCAAATGTTTTGAAAATTTATTAAATAAAATATGTTTTTAATTTTGTAAAAGTGAGGTAGGATCTCTGTTTCCTGATACTTGAATA
Organism: Populus alba x Populus x berolinensis; assembly: GCA_029228515.1. Lineage (NCBI taxonomy): Eukaryota > Viridiplantae > Streptophyta > Magnoliopsida > Malpighiales > Salicaceae > Populus > Populus alba x Populus x berolinensis. The sequence goes on along the minus strand of JAQIZT010000651.1, from coordinate 10,584 downwards.
GATAGTTTAAATGTTTTTCAAATTATAAAAATAATTATTTTTAAAAAATTAAATAGCAATCTCATGTTGCTGATACTTTGAAAGTATAATTTAAATGTTTGTCAGCTAGAGTATGAAACTAATATTTTTTTGACCCTCAATGGGGAAGTTAATAGGATCTCTGTTGCTATATACTTGAAAGATAGTTGTAAATGATTCTCATATTATCTTATAATATATTTTTATAAAAAAATTAAATTGGTATCTCTGTTGCTGATAATCTTGAAAGACTAGTATTAATGAATGTTATCAAATTATGGATAAAAGTGCAGGTTCTTCTACATACTCGTATGCGACAGGATTCCTTCACTGTTGCTTAATAATATGAAGAAGAGATAGTTTAAATCATAGGTAAAAATTAGTAAAAGAGAATGAGAAAATAATATTAGTATTGAATCAAACAATTTTAAATATGGTGATCGTCTAAGTTTAATGATAGATGATTGATACACTTCTAAATGTTTTGAAGAATTTTTAAAAATAAAGTTTTTTAATAAGAAGTGAGTAGTGATCTCTGTTTCTGATACTTGGAAGATAGTTTAAATGTTTTCAAATTATAAAAATAATTTTTTTAAAAAATTAAATAGGATCTCTGTTGCTGATACTTGAAAGATAGTTTAAATGTTTTCAAATTATAAAATAATTTTTTTAAAAAAGTAAGTAGGATCTCTGTTGCTTATACTTGAAAGATAGTTTAAATGTTTTCAAATTATAAAAATAATTTTTTTAAAAAAATTAAATAGGATCTCTGTTGCTGATACTTGAAAGATAGTTTAAATGTTTTCAAATTATGAAAAATTTTTTTACAAAGAGCAAGTTGGATCTCTGTTGCTTATACTTGGAAGATAGTTTAAATGTTTTCAAATTATAAAAATAATTTTTTAAAAAAATTAAATAGGATCTCTGTTGCTGATACTTGAAAGATAGTTTAAATGTTTTCAAATTATAAATTTTTACAATAAGTAAGTGGGATCTGTGTTACTTAGACTTGAAAGATAGTTTAAATGTTTAAAATTATGAAAATAATTTGTTTACAAAAATTATTGGGATCTCTGTTTCTGATAGATGATTGATAATTCAAATGTTTTGAAATTTTAAAAATAAGTTTTTAATAAAAGTGAGTAGGATCTCTGTTTCTGATAATGGGAAGATAGTTTAAATGTTTTCAAATTATTAAAATAATTTTTAAAAAAAAATTAAATAGGATCTCTGTTGCTGATACTTGAAAGATAGTTTAAATGTTTTCAAATTATGAAAATATTTTTTACAAAGAGTAAGTAGGATCTCTGTTGCTTATACTTGAAAGATAGTTTAAATGTTTTCAAATTATGAAAATAATTTGTTTAAAAAATTAAATAGGATCTCTGTTTCTGATACTTGATTGATAATTATAATGTGTTCAAATTTTAAAAATAATTTTTTACAAAAAGTGAGTAGGATCTCTGTTGCTTATACTTGAAAGATAGTTTAATTGTTAAAATTATAAAAATAATTTCGGATAGATGATTGATAATTCAAATGTTTTGAAATTTTAAAAATAATTTTTAAAAAAAGTGAGTAGGATCGCTGTTGCTGATATTTAGTAGGATCTCTGTTGCTGATACTTGAAAGATAGTTTAAATGTTTTCAAATTATAATAAATAATTTTTTTAAAAAAATTATATAGGATATCTGTTGCTGATACTTGAAAGATAGTTTAAATGTTTTCAAATTTGAAAATAATTTTTTTACAAAAGGTAAGTAGGATCTTTGTTGCTTATACTTGAAAGATAGTTTAAATGTTTTAAAATTATGAAAATAATTTGTTTACAAAATTATTGGGATCTCTGTTTCTGATAGATGATTGATAATTCAAATGTTTTGAAATTTTAAAAATAAGTTTTTAATAAAAGTGAGTAGGATTCTCTGTTTTGATACTTGAAGATAGTTTAAATGTTTTCAAATTATAAAAATAATTTTTTTACAAAAATTAAATAGGATCTCTGTTGTGATACTTGAAAGATAGTTTAAATGTTGTCAAATTATAAAAATGTTTGTTTACAAAGAGTAAGTAGGATCTCTGTTTCTTATACTTGAAAGATAGTTTAAATGTTTTCAAATTATAAAAATTATTTTTTAAAAAGGTAAATAGGATCTCTGTTGCTGATACTTGAAAGATAGTTTAAATGTTTTCAAATTATAAAATAATTTTTTAAAAAGAGTAAGTAGGATCTCTGTTGATGAGACTTGAAAGATAGTTTAAATGTTTTCAAATTATGAAAATAATTTGTTTACAAAAAATTATTAGGATCTCTGTTTCTGATAGATGATTGATAATTTCAAATGTTTTGAAATTTTAAAATAAGTTTTTAATAAAAGTGAGTTGGATCTCTGTTTCTGATACTTGGAAAGATAGTTTAAATGTTTTCAAATGATAAAAATAATTTTTGTTTAAAAAAATTAATTGGATCTCTGTTGCTGATACTTGATAGATAGTTTAAATGTTTGCAAATTATGAAAATATTTGTTTAAAAGAGTGTAGGATCTCTGTTGCTGATCTTGAAAGATAGTTTAAATGTTTTCAAATTATAAAAATAATTTTAAAAAAAATTAAATAGGATCTCTGTTGCTCATACTTGAAAGATAGTTTATGTTTTCAAATTATAAAAATAATTTTTTACAAAAGTAAGTAGGATCTGTGTGCTTTAGACTGAAAGATAGTTTAAATGTGTTAAAATTATAAAAATAATTTGTTTACAAAATTTATTAGTATCTCTGTTTCTGATAGATGATTGATAATTCAAATGTTTTGAAATTTTAAAATAAGTTTTTAATAAAAGTGAGTAGGATCTCTGTTTCTGATACTTGGAAGAATAGTTTAAATGTTTTCAAATTATAAAAATAATTTTTTTAAAAAAATTAAATAGTGATCTCTGTTGCTGATACTTGAAAGATAGTTTAAATGTTTTCAAATTATGAAAATATTTTTTTACAAAGAGTAAGTAGGATCTCTGTTGCTTATACTTGAAAGATAGTTTAAATGTTTTCAAATAATAAAAATAATTTATAAAAAAATTAAATAGGATCTCTGTTGCTGATACTTGAAAGATAGTTTAAATGTTTCAAATTATAAAAATAATTTTTTACAAAGAGTAAGTAGGATCTGTGTTGCTTAGACTTGAAAGATTGTTTAAATGTTTTAAAATTATAAAATAATTTGTTTACAAAAATTATTGGGATCTCTGTTTCTGATAGATGATTGATAATTCAAATGTTTTGAAAATTTTAAAAATAAGTTTTTAATAAAAGTGAGTAGGATCTCTGTTTCTGATACTTGGAAGATAGTTTAAATGTTTTCAAATTATAAAAAAAATTTTTTAAAAATTAAATAGGATCTTTTGTGCTGATACTTGAAAGATAGTTTAAATGTTTTCAAATTTAATAAATATTTTTTTAAAAATTAAAGTAGGATCTCTGTTGCTTATACTTGAAAGATAGTTTAAATGTTTTCAAATTATAAAAATAATTTTTTACAAAGAGTAAATAGGATCTCTGTGCTGATACTTGAAAGATAGTTTAAATGTTTTCAAATTATAAAAATAATTTTTTACAAAAATTAAGTTGGATCTCTGTTGCTGAGACTTGAAAGATAGTTTAAATGTTTTGAAATTATGAAAATATTTTTTACTAAAATGAAGTAGGATCTCTGTCTACTGATAGATAAAGAGAGTTTCAAATGTTTTGAAATTTTAAAAATAATTTTTTAATAAAATTAAATAGGATCTTTGTTCTGATACTTGAAAGATAGTTTAAATGTTTTCAAATTATAAAATAATTTTTTACAAAAATTATGTAGGATCTCTGTTGCTGATACTTGAAAGATAGTTTAAATGTTTTCAAATTATGAAAATATTTTTTTAAAAAAAGTAAGTTGGATCTCTGTTGCTGATACTGAAAGATAGTTTAAATGTTTTCAAATTATAAAAATAAATTTTTAAAAAAATTAAATAGGATCTCTGTTGCTGATACATGAAGATAGTTTAAATGTTTTCAAATTATGAAAATATTTTTTTTACAAAAAGTAAGTAGGATCTCTGTTGCTGATACTTGAAAGATAGTTTAAATGTTTTCAATTTATAAAATTAATTTTTTAAAAAAATTAAATAGGATCTCTGTTGCTGATACTTGAAAGATAGTTTAAATGTTTTCAAATTATAAAATAATTTTTTACAAAAAGTAACAGGATCTGTGTTGCTTAGACTTGAAAGATAGTTTAAATGTTTTAAAATTATGAAAATAATTTGTTTACAAAAATTATTGGGATCTCTGTTTCTGATAGATGATTGATAATTCAAATGTTTTGAAATTTTAAAAATAAGTTTTAATAAAAGTGAGTAGGATCTCTGTTTCTGATACTTGGAAGATAGTTTAAATGTTTTCAAATTATAAAAATAATTTTTTTAAAAAAATAAATAGGATCTCTGTTGCTGATACTTGAAAGATAGTTTAAATGTTTTCAAATTATGAAAATATTTTTTTACAAAGAGTAAGTAGGATCTCTGTTGCTTTTACTTGAAAGATAGTTTAAATGATTTCAAATTATAAAAATAATTTTTTAAAAAAAATTAATAGGATCTCTGTTGCTGATACTTGAAAGATAGTTTAAATGTTTCAAATTTTAAAAAGATTTTTTTACATAGAGTAAGTAGGATCTCTGTTGCTTATACTTGAAAGATAGTTTAAATGTTTTCAAATTATAAAAATAATTTTTTTCAAAAATTAATAGGATCTCTGTTGCTGATACTTGATTGATAATTCAAATGTTTTCAAATTTTTAAAATAATTTTTTAAAAAAGTGAGTAGGATCTCTGTTACTGATACTTGAAAGATAGTTTAAATGTTTTCAATTATATAAAAATCTTTTTTTAAAAAATTAAATAGGATCTCTGTTGTGATAACTTGAAAGATAGTTAAAATGTTTTCAAAGTTTAAAAGATTTTTTTGAATAGTAAATAGGATCTCTGTTGCTTAGACTTGAAAGATAGTTTAAATGTTTTAAAATTATAAAATTAATTTGTTTACAAAATTAAGTAGGATCTCTGTTGCTGATACTTGAATGATAATTTAAATGTTTTAAAATTTTAAAAATTTTTTTTACAAAAAATTATTAGGATCTCTGTTTCTGATACATGAAGATAGTTTAAATGTTTTCAAATTTTAAAAATAAGTTTTTAAAAAAAATTAATAGGATCTCTGTTTCTGATACTCGAAAGATAGTTTAAATGTTTTCAAATTATGAAAATATTTTTTTTACAAAAGAGAAGTAGGATCTCTGTTGCTTATACTTGAAGATAGTTTAAATGTTTTCAAATTATAAAAATAATTTTTTTAAAAAAATTAAATAGGATCTCTGTTGCTGATACTTGAAAGATAGTTTAAATGTTTTCAAATTATAAAAATAATTTTTTTCAAAAAGTAAGTAGGATATTGTTTTTTGACAATTGAAAGATGGTTTAAATGTTTTAAAATTATAAAATAATTTGTTTACAAAAATTATTGGATCTCTGTTCTGATAGATGATTGATAATTCAAATGTTTTGAAATTTTAAAAATAGTTTTTTAATAAAAGTGAGTAGGATCTCTGTTTCTGATACTTGGAAGATAGTTTAAATGTTTTCAAATTATAAAAATAATTTTTTTAAAAAAATTAAATAGGATCTCTGTTGCTGATACTTGAAAGATAGTTTAAATGTTTTCAAATTATGAAAATATTTTTTTACAAAGAGTAAGTAGGATCTCTGTTGCTTATACTTGAAAGATAGTTTAAATGTTCTTAACAAATTATAAAAATAATTTTTTTAAAAAAATAAATAGGATCTCTGTTTCTGATACTTGAAAGATAGTTTAAATGTTTTCAAATTATAAAATAATTTTTTACATACAGTGAGTAGGATCTCTGTTGCTGATACTTGAAAGATAGTTTAAATGTTGGAAAATTATAAAAATAAGTTTTTTAAAAAATTATTAGGATCTCTGTTTTCGTACTTGAAGATAATTTAAATGTTTCAAATTATAAAAATAATTTTTTAATAAAGTGATAGGGATCTCTGTTGCTGATACTTTGAAAGATAGTTTAAATGTGTCAAATTATAAAAAATAATTCTTTTAACCAAAAAGTAAGTAGGACATCTTCTGTTTGCTATAGACTTGAAAGATCAGTTTTAAAATGTTTTAAAATTATAAAAATAATTTGTTTACACAAAATTATTAGTGATCTCTGTTTCTGATAGATGATTGATAATTCAAATGTTTGTGAAATTTTAAAAATAAGTTTATAATAAAAGTGAAGTAGGATCTCTGTTTCTTTTTATGATTACTTGGAAGATTAGTTTTTTAAATGTTTTCAAATTAATAAAAATAATTTTTTTAAAAAAATTAAAATAGGAATCTCTGTTGCTGATACTTGAAAGAATAGTTTTAAATGGTTTTCAAATTATGAAAATTTGTTTTTTAACAAAAAGTAAGTAGGATCTCTGTTCCGTAGACTTGAAAGATTAGTTTAAATGTTTTAAAATTATAAAAATTAATAATGTTTACAAAAAATTATTGGGATCCTCTGTTTTCTGATAGATGAAAGATAATTCAAATGTTTTGAAATTATGAAAATATATTTTTTAATACAAGTGGAAGTAGGATCGTCTGTTTCTTATACTTGGAAATAGTTTAAATGTTTTCAAAATTATAAAAATATTTTGTTAAAAAAAATTTAAAATAGGATCTCTGTTGCTGATATTGGAAAGATAGGTTTAATTGTTTTCAAAGTATAAAAATATTTGTTTTACAATGAGTTTATGTAAGGAAGATCTCTGTTGCTTATACTTGAAAGAAATAGGTTTAAATGTTTTCAAATTATAAGAATAACTTTGTTTACAAAAATTATTAGGATCTTCTGTTTCTGATACTGAAAGATTTATATTTTAAATGTTTTTTGAAATTATGAAAATATTTTTTTACATAATGTGTAAAGTAGGATCCTCTGTTTCTGATACTTGGATTGAGATAGTTTAAATGTTTTCCAAATTATGAATAAAAATAAATTTTTTTAAAAAAATTAAATAGGATCTCTGTTGCTGATAACTTGAAAGATAGTTTAAATGTTTTCAAATTTTGAAAAAATAGTTTTTTACAAAAATTGGGGATGTAGGATCTCTGTTGCTTATACTTGAAAGATAGTTTAAATGTTGAAATTTATGAAATAATTTGTTTACAAAAATTATAGGTATCTCTTTCTGATAGCTGATTGATAATCACATTTTTCAAATTATAAAATATTTTTTTTTATATAATAATTTTAAATGAGGATCTCTGTTGCTGAGACTTGAAAGATAGTTTAAATGTTTTCCAAATTAGATTAAAAAGAATTTTTTTACAAAAAGTTAAATAGGGAATCTCTGTTACTGATACTTGAATAGATAGTTTAAATGTTTTCAAAATTATGGAAAATAATTCTTTTACAAAGAGTAAGTTGGATCTCTGTTTCCTTATACTAGAAGATTGTTTCAAATGTTTTGAAATTTTAAAAATAAAGTTTTTAACAAAAATTAATGGGATCTCTTGTTTCTGATACTTCGGAAAGATTAGTTTAAATGTTTTCAAGTGATAAAAAATAATTTTTTTACTAAAATTAAATAGGATCTCTGTTGATGCAGACTTGAAAGATTGTTTAAATGTTTTCAAATTATGAAAATATTGTGTTTATCAAAATTATTGATCTCGTTTCTATAGAGTGATTATATTCAAAGGTTTGAATTTTAAAAATAAGTTTATAATAATAGTGAGTAGGATCTCTGTTGCTTATACTTGAAAGATAGTTTACAATGTTTTCAAATTATTAAAAATATAATTTTTTTAAAAAATTAAATAGGATCTCTGTTGCTGGATACTTGAAAGATAGTTTAAATGTTTTTTCAAATTATGAAAGATAGTTTTTTACAAAGAGCAAGTAGGATCTCTGTTGCTTATACTTGATAAGATAGTGTAAATGTTTTCAAATTATAAAGAATAATTTTTTAAAAAATTAAATAGGATCTCTGTTGCGGTATTACTTGAAAGATAGTGTTAAAATTTTTCAAATTATAAAAATAATTTTTTACAAATAGTAAGTAGGGAATCTGGTGTTACTTTATTAGACTTGAAAGATAGTTTAAAATGTTTTAAAATTATGAAAATAATTTTTAGTTACAAAAATTATTTGGATCTCTGTTTCTGATAGATGATTGAATAATTCAAATGTTTTGAAATTTTTTAAAAAATAAAGTTTTTAATAAAAGTTGTAGTAGGATCTCTGTTTTCTGATACTTGGAAGAATAGTTTAACATGTTTTCAAATTAGAATAATAATTTTTTAATAAACGAAACCCTTATAATAGGTTCTCTGTTGCTGATACTTGAAAGATAGTTGAAATGTGTGTCAAATTATAATAAATATTTTTTTACAAATTGTAAGTAGGATCTGTGATACCTCTTTACAACTGACAAGATAGTTTTTAATGTTTTAAAAAATTATAAAAATAATTCTGTTATACAAAATTTATTAGGATCTCTGTTGCTGATACTTGGAATTGATAATTTAAATGTTTTCAAATTTTAAAAATAAGTTTTTAATAAAGAGTAAGTAACGTATCTCTGTTTCTTAGTACTTGAAAGATAGTTTAAATGTTTTCAAATTTTATAAAATAATTTTTTACAAAAATTAAATAGGATCTCTGTTGCTGATATACTTGAAAGGATAGTTTAATTGTTTCAAAATTTTAAAAATAATTTGTTTATAAAAAGTTAAGTAGGATCTCTGTTGCTAGGATACTTGAAAGATAGTTTAAATGTTTTGCAAAGATATAAAAATAAGTTTTTTAAAAAATTTAAATAGGATCTCTGTTTGCTGATACTGAAAGTTAGGTTAAAGTTTTCAATTTTTATAATATTTTGTACATAGAAGTAGACTCGGTTGCTTTACTGAAAGATAGTTGAAATGTTTTGTCAAATTTTAAAAATAATTTTTGTACAAAGGAAAAGAGTAAATAGGATCTCTGTTGCTGATACTCTGAAAGATAGTTTTAAAATGTTTTCAAATTATAAAAATAAATTTTTTAGACAAAATTAAGTAGGATCTCTGTTGCTTAGACTTTGATAAAGATAGTTTTAAATGTAATTAAAATTATGAAATAATTTATCTACTAAAAAGTATGTGGGATCTCTGTTTCTAATGACTTGATTGATAATTTCAAAGGTTTTGAAATTTTAAAAATAAGTTTTTAATAAAATGAAGTAGATTCTCTGTGTCTGATACTTGAAAGATAGTTTAAATGTTTTAAAATTATAAAAAGAATTGTTTTAAAAAAATGAAATAGGATGACTATTGCTTGATACTTAAAAGATTTTTAAATGTTTTCAAATTATGAAAATATTTTTTTACAAAGAGTAGAGGAGGATCTCTGTTGCTTAGACCTGAAAGATTGTTTAAAAATGTTTTCAATATTATAAAAATAATTTTTTTTAAAAAATTAAAGAGGATCTGCTGTTGCTAAGACTTGAAAGATAGTTTAAATGTTTTCAAATTATAAAAATAATTTTTTACAAAAATAAAGTAAGGATCTGCTGTTCCTTATACTTGAAAGATAGTGTAAAGTTTTTTAAATTATGAAAATAATTTGTTACACAAATGATTCGGGATCTGGTGTGCCTTGAGATATTTTAATTCAAATATGGTTTGAAAGTTAAAAATAAGTTTTGTGAAGATAAGAGGAATCGCTGGTCTAAACTGGAAGAGAGTGTTAAATGATTGTCAAATTATAAAAATAATGTGTTAAAAATATTAAATAGTGCTCTGTTGCTTATAGTTAGAAGATAGTTTTAAATGTTTTCAAAGTAAAAAAATAAATTTTTACAAAAGTAAGTAGAAACTCTGTTCCTTAGACTTCGAAAGATAGTTTTAAATGTTTTTAAAATTAAGAAAATAATTTGTATTACAAAAATTATTGGGATCTCTGTTTCTGATAAGATGATTGATAATTCAAATGTTTTGAAAGTTTAAAAATAAGTTTTTAATAAAAGTTGTAGGATCTCTGTTTCTGATATTGGGAAGATAGTTTAAATGTGTTTCAAATTATAAAAATAATTTTTTTAAAAAAATTAAATAGTAGCATGTTGCTGATACTTAAAATATAGTTTAAATGTTTTCAAATTATGAAAATATTCTTTTGTTACAAAAAGTAAGTTAGATCTCTGTTTTCCTTAGACTTGAACAGATAGTTTAAATGTTTTAAAATTATGAAAATAATTATGTTTACAAAGAATTATTAGGATCTCTGTTTCTGATAGATGATTGATAATTCAAATGTTTTGAAATTTTAAAAATATAGTTTTTAATAAAAGTGAATAGGATCTCTGTTTCTGATACTTGGAAGATAGTTTAAATGTTTTCAAATTATTAAAATAATATTTTAAAAAAAATTAAGAGGATTTATCTAGTGCTGATACTTGAAAGATAGTTTTAAATGTTTTCAAATTA
>JAQIZT010000650.1:0-19335 GCA_029228515.1 Populus alba x Populus x berolinensis | reverse complement strand
TCCATGTAAAACAGCCTCCGGAAACTCGTGGAAAACTAATTTTTAGGAGCGATCCAACGGTCAGGATCTATAGTTATGGACGTTGTTTGATCCGGTATTCTCATCGGGTCGGTGGTAAGGCCCGACCGGACATTCTTGTCGTGCAGTATCGTTTCCACGCTTACTCCATGTAAAACAGCCTCCGGGAAACTCGTGGAAAAAAATTTTAGCCCGATCCAACGGGTCCGGATCTTTAGATATGGACCTTTTAAAACGGTAATTCAGTCGGGTGGGTTCTTTTGGGCCGCCGGACCGCATCGTCGGCAGTGGGCAAACCGATTCAACGCTTTCCATGTAAAACAGCCTAAGGAAACTCGTGAAAACAATTTTTAGAGCGATCCAACGGTCGGTTCTATAGTTATGGACGTTTTGATCCGGTACTCTCATCGGATCTGTGCTATGGCCCGACCGGACATCGTCGTCGTGCTGCACCGTTTTCCACGCCTATTCCATGTAAAACAGCCTCCGAAAAATTCGTGTGAAAAATTTTTAGATCCGATCCATACGGTCGGATCTATAGTTAAGGACCTTTTTAAACCGGTAATCTCAGTAGGGTCGGTCCTTTTGGGCGCGGACCACCCATCGTCGGAGTGGCCAAACCGTCTTCATACGCTATTCCATGTAAAACAGCCTTCCGGAAACTCGTGAAAAAAAATTTAGAGCGATCCAACGGTTCGGATCTATAGTTATGGACCTTTTGATCCGGTACTCTCATAGGGTCGGTGTTAAGGCTCCCGACCGGACATCGTCGTCGTTTTGCAGCAACCGTTTCCCCGCAACTCCATGTAAAACAGCCTCCGAAATAACTCGTGTGAAAAACATTTTAGACCGAACCAACGGTCGGGATCTATAGTTATGGACATTTTAATCCGGTAATTCAGTCGGGTCGGTCGGTCTTTTGGGCCGCCGGACAATCATCGTCGGAGTGGCAAGACCGAGTCAACGCTATCTCCATGTAAAACAGGCCTCGGAAACTCGTGAAAAAAAAATTTTAGTGCGATTCCCCGGTCGGATCTATAGTTTATGGACCTTTTTGATCCGGTACTCTCATCGGGTCAGGTTGGTAAGGCACTCGACGGGACATCGTCGTCGTTCAGCACCGATTCCACGCTACTCCATGTATAACAGCCTCCGAAAACTCGTTTGTGAAAATTTTAGAGCGATCCAACGGTCGGATCTATAGTTATGGACCTTTTTAAACGGTAATTCTGTCGGGGTGGGTCTTTTGGGCCGCCTGACCGCATCGTCGGAGTGGCAAACCGAATCAACGCTATTCCATGTAAAACAGCACTCCGGAAAACTCGTGAAAACAATTTTAGAGCGATCTAACGTTCCTGTTCTATTGTTTATGGGTGCTTTTTGATCCGGTACTCTCATCGGGTCCGGTGGTTTAAGGCCCCACCAGAAATCGTCGTCGTGCAGTACCGATTCCATTGCTTAATCCATGTAAAACAGCCTCCGGAAACTCTGTGAAAAAAATTTTAGAGCGATCCAAAGGTCGGATTTATAGTTATGGACCTTTTAAACCGGTTAATTCAGTCTGGTCTTGTCTTTTTGGGCGCCTGACCGCATCGTCGGAGTGGCAATAACCGAATCAATGCTATTCCATGTAAGACAGCCTCCGGGAAACTCGTGAAAAAAATTTTATGAGCGATCCAACGGTCGGATCTATAGTAAATGGACGTTTTGATCCGATACTCTCACCGGGTCGGTGGTAAGGGCCCGCCGGGACATCTTTCGTCGTGCTGTTCCGTTTCAACGCTACTCCATGTATAACAGCCTCCGGGGAAACTCGTGAAAAAAATTTGTAGAGCGATCCAAAACGGTCGGAGCTATAGTTATGGACCTTTGAACCGGTAATTCAGTCGGGTTGGTCTTTTGGGACCGCATGGACCGCATCGTGTCGGAGTGGCAAACCGATTCAACGCTACTCCATGTAAGAAACAGCCTCCGGAAACTCGTGTGAAAACAATTTTAGAACGATCTAACTGTCTCGATTTATAGTTATGGACCTTTTGATCCGGTTACGTCTCATCGGGGTCGGTGCGTAAGGCCCCACCAGGGTCATCGTCGTCGTTTGCAGTTCCGGATACCATGCTATATCCATGTAAAACAGCCTCCGGAAAACTCAGTGAAAAAAATTTTAGACCGATCCAATTCGGTCCGGATCTATAGTTATGGACCTTTTTAAACCGGTAATTCATGTCGGGTCGGTCTTTTGGGCGACGGCGGACCGCATCGCCGGGTAAGTGGGCAAAACCGGATTCAACGCTAGTCCATGTAAAACAGCCTCTGGAAACTCGTTTGAAAAACAATTTTAGGAGCGATCCATACAGGTCGGATCTATAGTTATGGAAGTTTTCGATCCGATTCTCTCATCGGGTCGGTGGTAAAGGGCCCGACCGGACCATCTTCGTCGTGCAGTATCGATTCCACGCTACTCCATGTAAAACAGCCTCCGGAAAAAATCGTGAAAATTAATTTAGCCGATCCAACGGTTCGGATCTATAGTTATTGGACCTTTAAAACCGGTAATTTCACGGTCGGGTCGGTCTTTTGTGACGCCGGACAGCTATCGTCGGAGTGGCAAAACCGATTCCAACGCTATTCCCATTGTAAATACAGCCTCCGGAACACTGTGGAAAAAACAATTTTTAGAGCGATCCAACGGTTTCGGATAACTATAGTTATGGACGTTTTGATCCGGTACTCTCATGGGTTGTCGGTGCTAAAGCCCCGACCGGGACATCGTTCGTACGTGCAGCACCGATTCCACGCTATTCCATGTAAAACAGCATCCGGAAACTCCGTGTGAAAATATTTTAGGACCGATCCAACGGTCGGATCTTTTAGTTATGAACCTTTAAAACCGGTAATTCAGTCGGGTCGGTCTTTTGGGGCCGCCGGACCGGCATCGTCGTGAGTGGCCCAAACCGATTCAACGCTATTCCATGTATAACAGCCTCCGGGAAACTCGTGAAAAAAAATTTTGAGCGATCCCACGGTCGGATCTATAGTTATGGGGACAGTTTGCTCCGGTACTCTCATCGGGTCGGTGGTAAGGCCCGACCGGACATCGTCGTCGTGCAGCACCGATTTCACGCTACTTCCATGTAAAACAGCCTCCGAAAACTCGTGAAAAAATTTTAGAGCGATCCTACGGTTCGGAATCTATAGTTTTATGGACCTTTTAAAAACCGGTAATTCAGTCGGGTTGGTATTTTGGGGCCGCCGGGGACCGCATGTTCGGTTAGTGGCAAACCGAATCAACGCTATTCCATGTAAAACATCCTCGGAAACTCGTTTGTAAACAATTTTTAGAGCGATCTAAACGGTTCTGATCTATAGTTATGGACTTTTTGATCCGGTACTCTCATCGGGTCGGTGGTGGTAAGGCCCAACCAGGGGACATCGTCGTCGTGTGAGTTACCGATTCCATGCTAATCCATGTAAAACAGCCTTCGGAAACTCGTGAAAAAAATTTTAGAGCGATCCAACGATCGGATCTATAGTTATGGACGTTTTGATCCTGTACTCTCATCGGGTCGGGTGGTAAGGCCCGATCCGGACATCTTCGTTCGGGCATAGTATCGATTCCACGATTACTCCATGTAAAAACAGCCTCCGGAAACTCATGAAAAAAATTTTAGAGCGATCCAACGGTCGGATCTATAGTTTATGGACCTTTTAAACCGGTAATTCAGTCGGGTCTGTCTTTTTGGGCCGCTGACCGCATCGTCGGTCGTGAGTGGCAAACCGAATCAATGCTATTCCATGTATAAAACAGGCTCGGAAACTCGGTGAAAAACAATTTTAGAGCGATCCAACGGTCAGGATCTATAGTTATGGACGTTTTGATCCGATACTCTCATCGGGTCGGTGGTAAGGCCCGACCGGACATCTTCGTCGTATGCAGTATCGATTCCACGCTACTCCATGTAAAACAGCCTCCGGAGGAGGAAACTCGTGAAAAAAATTTTAGACCGATCCAACGGTAGGCTCTATAGTTATGGACCTTTTGTAAACCCGGGTAATTCAGTCGGGTCGGTCTTTTGGGCCGCCGGACAGCAATCGTCGGAGCCTAGGGCAAAACCGATTCAACGTTATTCCATGTAAAACAGCTCTCCGGAGGAAACTCGTGAAAACTATTTTTAGAGCGATCCAACGGTCGGATCTATAGTTAGATGACGCTTTTGATCCGGTGACATCTAATCGGGTCGGTGGTAAAGGGGGGGGGTGGGCCCCACCAGACATCGTCATCGTATTTGCAGTACGAATTCCATGCCTAATCCATGTAAAACAGTCCTCCGGTAACTCGTGATGAAAAAAATTTTAGATAGCGGATTCCAATCGGTCGGGATCTTTAGTTATGTCTGTTTTTTGATCCTGTTTACTCTCATCGGGTCGGTGGTTAAAAGTGTCCGGACCGGACATCTTTCGTCGTGCATAGTATCGATTCCACGTTAACTCCATGTAAAACAGCCTCCGGAAAACTCATGAAAAAAATTTTAAGAGCGATCCCAACGGTCGGATTTATAGTTTATGGACCTTTTAAACCAGGTAATTCAGTCGGGTCTTGTCTTTTGGGCCGCCTGACCGCATCGTCGGAGTGGCAAACGAAATCAATGCTATTCCATGTTAAAACAGCCTCCGGAAACTCGTGAGTGAAAACAATTTTAGAGCGAATCCAACGGTTCGGATCTATAGTTATGGGACGTTTTGATCCGTTACTCTCATCGGGTCGGTGGTAAGGCCCGATCCCGGACATTCTTCGTTCGTGCAGTACGCGATTCCACGGCTACTCCATGTAAACACAGCCTCCGGAAACTCGTGTGAAAAAAATTTATAGAGCGAATCCAATGGTCGGATCTTTTAAGGTGGGTTTATGGACCTTTTTAAACCGGGTAATTCAGTCGGGCTCGGTCTTTTGGGCCGTCCGGACCGCATCGTCGGTATAGTGGCAAAACCGATTCAACGCTATTCCATGTAAAACAGGCCTCCGGAATCTCGTGTGAAAACAATTTTTAGAGCGATCCAACGGTCGGATCTATAGTTATGGTCGTTTTGATCCTGGGTAACTTATCATCGGGTCGGTGCTAAGGCCCGACCGGGACATCGTCGTCGTGCAGCACCGATTCCACGCTATTCCATGTACAACAGCCTCCGAAAAATCTTATTTTTTTAGGTAAAATTTTAGGGACGATCCAACGGTCAGATCTATAGTTATGGTCCTTTTTGACCGGTAATTTCAGTCGGGTCGGTCTTTTGGGCCGCCGGACGCATCGTCGGAGTGGGCAAAACCGATTCAACGCTATTCCATGTATAACAGCCTCCGGTAAACTCGTCTGAAAACAATTTTAGAGCGATCCAACGGTCGGTTCTATTGGTTATGGACGTTTTGATCCGGTTACTCTCTTTGAGGTCTGGTGCTAAGGCCCGACCGGACATCGTCGGTCGTGCTAAGCTATCCGTTTCCACGCTATTCCATGTAAAACAGCCTCCGACAACTATGAAAAAATTTTAGAGCGATCCAACGGGTCGGATCTATAGTTTTGGACGTTTTTGTCTCCGATACTCTCAATCGGGTTCGGTTGTAAGGCCGGACCCGGACATCTTCGGTAGTTTGCAAGTATCGATTCCACGCTACTCCTATGTAAAACAGCCTCGGAAAACTCGTGAAAAAAAATTTTTAGAGCGATACCAAAAACGGTAGGATCTATAGTTATGGACCTTTTAAACCGGTCTATTTCAGTCGGGTCGGTCTTTTGGCCGCCGGAACGCATTCGTCGGAGTGGCAAACCGATTCAACGGCATATTCCATGTTAAAAACAGGCCATCCGGAAACTCGTGGAAAACAATTTTAGAGCGATCCAACGGTGGGATCTATAGTTTATGGTAGTTTTGATCCGGTTCTCTCATCGGGGCGGTGCTAAGGCCCGACCGGTTCATCGTCGTAGTGCTGCAGCACCGATTTCCACACTACTCCATGTAAAAACAGCCTCCGAAAACTCTGTGAAAAATTTCTAGACCGATCCAACGGTCGGATCTAATAGTTTATGGACCTTTTTAAAACCAGTAATTCTGTCGGGTCGGTCTTTTTGGGCCGCCGGACCGCATCGTCGGGATGGCAAACCGATTCAACGCTATTCCATGTAAAACAGCCTCCGGAAACTCGTGAAAAAAAATTTTAGAGCGATCCATCGGTCGGATCTATAGTTATGGACCTTTTGAACCCGGTTACTCTCATCGGGTCGGTTGGGTAAGGGCCCGACCGGACATCGTCGTCGAGCAGTGCACCGATTCCACGCTTACTCCATGTTGAAAACAGCCTCCTAAAAACTCGTGAAAAAATTTTTAGAGCGATCCAACGGGTGGATCTATAGTTATGGACCTTTTTAAAACGGTTAATTCAGTCGGGTTGGTCTTTGGGGGCCGCGGGACCGCATCGTTCGTGCGAGTGGCAAACCGAATTTCAAAGCTATTCCATGTAAAACAGCCTCCGGAAACTCGTGAAAACAATTTTAGAGCGATTCTAACGTCATAGGTCTTGATCTATGTTATGGGACTTTTGATCCTGGGTACTCTCATCGGGTCGGTAGTAAGGCCCAACCAGACATGACGTCGTAGATAGTTGCAGTATCGATTCCAAGCTAATCCATGTAAAACAGCCTCGGAGGAAAACTCGTGATAAAAATTTTAGAGCGATCCAACGATCGGATCTATAGTTATGGATTTTTGATCCATGTACTCTCATCGGGTCGGTTGGGTAAGGCCCGAACGGACATCGTCGTCGTTTTGCAGTATCGGATTCCCACGATACTCCATGTAAAACAGCCTCCGGAAACTCATGTGAAAAAATATTTTTTAGGAGCGATCCAACGGTCCGGATTTATAGTTATGGACCTTTTAAACCGGTAATTCCGTCGGGTACTGTCTTTTGGGCCGCCTGACCGCATCGTCGGGAGGTAGTGGCAAACCGAATCTATGCTTATTCCATGTGAAAACAGCCTCGGAAACTCGTTGGAAAACAATTTTTTTTTAGAGCGATCCAACGGTCGGGATCTATAGTTAATGGACGTTTTGAATCCGATACTCTCATCGGGTCGGTGGTAAGGCCCGGACCGGACATCTTCGTCGCTGCGAGTATCGGATTCCACGCTTACTCACATGTTAAAACCAGCAGTTCGGAAACTCTAGTGAAAAAAATTTTTAGAGCGATCCAACGGTACGGAATCTTATAGTTATGGACCTTTTTAAAAAACCGGTAATTCAGTCGGGTTGGTCCTTTTGGGCCGCTGACCGCCATCGTCGGCAGTGGCAAAAAACCGATTCAAACGGCTACTCCATGTTAAACAGCCTCCGGAAACTCGTGTGAAAACAATTTTAGACGATCTAAATCGGTCTGATCTATAGTTATGGACCTTTTGATCCGGTACTCTCATCGGGTCGGTGGTAAGGCCCACCAGGACATCGTCGTCGTTTGCTAGTACCCGAGATTTCCATGCTAATCCATGTAAAACAGCCTCTGGAAACTCTGTGAAAAAAATTTTTAATTTGAGCCGATCCAACGGTCGGATCTATAGTTGATGGACTCTTTTAAACCGGTAATTTCAGTCGGGTCGGTCTTTTGGGCCGCCGGACCGCATAGCCGGTATAAGTGGCAAACCGATTCACAACGCTTAGTAGTCCATTGTAAAACAGCCTCCGGAGGGAAACTCGTTGCGTGAATGAAAACAATTTTAGAAGCGATCCAACGGTCGGATCTATAGTTATGGACTTTTTAATACCGGTAATTCAGTCGGGTTGGTCTTTTTGGGTCCGCCGCAATGACCTCGCATCGTCGGAGTGGCAAACGGATTCAACGCTTACTCCATGTAAAAACAGCCTCCGGAAACTCGTGAAAACAATTTTTAGGAGCGATCTAACGGTCGGATCTTATAGTTATGGACCTTTTGATCCGGGTTACTCTCATTTCGCGGTCGGTGGTAAGTCCCCACCAGGACATCGTCATCGTGCAGCAGTACACGATTCCATGCATAATCCATGGTAAAACAGCCTCCGGAAACTCGTGAAAAAAATTTTAGAGCGAACATCCATACGGTCGGGATCTATAGTTATGGACGTTTTGATCCTGTAGTTCTCACTCGGTGTCGGTTGTAAGGCCCGACGGACATCTTCGTCGTGCGAGTATCGATTCCACGATACTCCATGTAAATCAGCACTCGGAAACTCATGGAAAAAAATTTTAGAGCGATCCAAACGGTCGGATTTATAGTTATGGGACTCTTTTTAACCGGTAATTCAGTCGGGGTCTGTCTTTTGGGCCGCCTGACCGCATGTCGGACAGTAAAGTGGCAAAACCGAAATCAATGCTAATTCCATCGTTAAAACAGCACTCCGGAAACTCGTGACAAACAATTTTTAGGGGGGGGGGGGTGGGGGAGGCGATCAACGGTTCGGATCTATTAGTTATGGGACGTTTTTGATACCGATACTCTCATCGGGTCGGTGGTAAGGCCCGTCCGGAAATCTTCGTTCGTGCAGTATCGATTCCACGCTACTCCATGTAAAAACAGCCTCCGGAAACTCCGTGAAAAAAATTTTAGACCGATCCAACGGTTCGGATCTATAGTTATGGACCTTTTAAACCGGTTTAAATTCAGTCGGGTCGGTCTTTTGGGCCGCGGCCGGACCGCATCGTCGTGGGGAGTGGCAAAACCGATTCAAAACGCTTATTCCATGTAAAAAACAGCCTCCGGAAGAAACTCGTTGTGGGAAATATACAATTTTAGAGATGATCACAACGCGGTCCCGGATCTATAGTTTATGGACGTTTTGATACCGGGTACTCTCATCGGTGTCAGGTGATAAGGGCCCCGACCGGACATCGTCGTTCGTTGCAGGCACCGATTCCACGCTATTCCATGGAAAACAGCCTCCGAAAACTCCTGGTGGAAAAAAATTTTAGGACTGATCCAACGGTTTCGGGATCTATAGTTATGGACTTTTTTAAAACGGTAATTCAGTCGGGTCGGTCTTTTGGGACCGCCTGGACCGCATCGTCGGAGTGGCAAACCGATTTCAACGACTGACTCCATGTTAAAACAGCCTCCGGAAACTCGTGGTGAAAAACAATTTTATGAGTGATCCAAACTGGTGGTCGGATCTTTTGTTATGGACGTTTTGATCCTGATACTCTCAATAGTGTCTGGTGGTAAGGGCCGATCCGGTACATCTTAGTCTGTGCAGTATCGATTCCACGCTACTCCATGTTAAAAAACAGCCTCCGGAAAAAACTCGTGAAAAAAAAAATTTAGAGCGATTCCAAACGGATCGGATCTATAGTTATGGAACATTTTGATCGTGGTACTCTCATCGGGGTCGGTGGTAAAGGCCCGACCGGACATCGTCGTCGTGCAGCACCGATTCCCACGATCTACTCCCATGTTTTAAACTAGCCTCCGAAAACCTCGTTGAAAAAATTTTAGAGCGATCCAACGGTCGTGAATCTATAGTTATGGACCTTTTAAAACCGGTTAATTCAGTCGGGGTTGGTCCTGTTTTGGGGCAGCCAGACCGGCATCGTCGGTTAGTAGACTAAGTGGCAAACCGATTCAAACGCTACTCCATCCCCCTGCCCCCCCCCCTCCTCCCCCCCCCCCCCTTCCCCCCTATTAGTAAAAAACACGCCTCCGGAAACTCCAGTGAAAACAATTTTGAGCGATCCAACGGGTTCGGATCTATAGTTTTGGACGTTTTTGATCCGGTAACTCTTCATCGGGTCGGTGCTAAGGCCCGACCGGACATCGTCGTCGTCGTTGCAGCACCGGCATTCCACGCTACTATTCCATGGTAAAACAAGCCTCCGAAAACTCGTGAAAAAATTTTTAGAAGCGATCCATCTCGGTCGGATCTAGAGTTATGGGACCTTTTAAACCGGTTAAGTCAGTCGGGGTTGGTCTTTTTGGGCCGCCGGACCGCATCGTCGGTAGTGGCAAACCGATTCAACGCTTACTCCATGTGAAACAGCCTCCGGATAACTCGTCGGAAAAACAATTTTACGAGCGATTCTAACGGTCTGGTCTATAGTTATGGACTTTTTGATCCGGGTACTTCTCATTCGGGTCGGTGGTAAGGCCCCACCAGACATCGTCGTCGTTGCTAGTACCGATTCCATTGTAATCCATGTATATCAGGCCTCTGGAAACTCTGTTTGAAAAAAATTTTAGACCGATCCAACGGTTCGGATTCTATAGTTATCGGACCTTTTAATACCGGTAATTTCTGTCGGGTCGGGTCTTTTGGGTCCCGCCGTAGAACCCGCATCGCCGGTAGTGGCAAACCGATTTCAACGACTTAGTCCATGTAAAACAGCCTCCGGATACTCGTGAAAACAAATTTCTTAGAGCGATCCAACGGCCTCGGGATCTATAGTTATGGACCTTTTAAACCGGTGAATTCAGTCGGGTTGGTCTTTTGGGCCGCTGACCGCATCGTCGTCGAGTGGCCAAACGGATTCAACGCTACTCCATGTTATAAATCAGCCTCCGGGAAACTCGTGATGAAAAACAATTTTAGAGCGATCTAACCGGTCTGATCTATAGTTTATGGACCTTTTGATCCATGGTACCATCTCATCGGGTACGGTGGTAAGGCCCCACCAAGACATCGTCATCGTGCTGTCTGAATAAAGTACCGTTTCCATGCTAATCCATGTAATAACAGCCTCCGGAAACTCTGTTGAAAAAAATTTTAGAGCGATTTTCACAAACGGTCGGATCTATAGTTATGGACGTTTTGATTCCTGTAGTCATCATCGGGTCGGGTGGGTAATGTCTCCCGAACCCGGACATCTTCGTCTGTTTTAGGCTAGTATACGTATTCCACTGATACTCCATGTTAACAACAGCCTCCGGAAACTCAATGAAAAAAATTTTAGAGCGTATCAAACGGTCGGATTTTATAGTTTATGGACCTTTGTAAACCGGTAATTCATGTCGGGTCTGTCTTTTGGGCCGCCTGACCGCATCGTCGGGAAGTGGCAAAACCGATCAATGCTATTCCATGTAAAAACAGCCTCCGGGAAACTCGTGGTGAAAAACTAATTTTAGAAGCGGATCCAACGGTTCGGATCTTTAGTTATGGACGTTTTGATCCGATTACTCTCATCGGGTCGGTGGTAAGCTTCGACCGGGACTATCTTCGTCGTTTGCAGTATCGATTCCAACGCTACTCCATGTTAAAACAGCCTCCGAAAACTCGTGAAAAAAATATTTAGACCGATGCACTACGGTGCGGATTCTATAGTTATGGACCTTTTAAAACGAGAATTGGCAGTCGGGTCAGGTGCTTTTGGGCCGACCCGGTGGAAACCCGCATCGTCGGAGTGGGCAAAACCGATTCAACGCTTTATCCATGTAAAACAGCCTCCGGAAAAACTCGTTGAAAACTACAATTTTAGAGCGATCCATAACGGTCGGGATCTATAGTTGAATGGACGTTTTGATCCAGGGTACTCTCATTCGGAGTCGGTGCCTAAGGCTCCGACCGGACATCGTCGTCGTGCAGACACCGATTCCACGCTATTCCATGTTAAAACAGCCTCCGAAAAAACTCGTGAGAAAAATTTTTTAGATGATCCAACGGTCTGGATCTATAAGTTATGTGACCTTTTTTAAACCGGTTAATTCAGTCGGGTCGGGTTCTTTTGGGGCCGCCGAACCGCATCGTCGGAGTGGCAATAACCGAATTCAACGCTTACTTCCATGTAAAACAGCCTCCGGAAAAACTCGTGGTTGTGAAAACAATTTTAGAGTGATCCAACGGTCGGATCTATAGTTATGGACGTTTTTGATTTGATCCGATACTCTCATCGGGTCGGTGGGTAAGGGCCCGAACCGGGACATCTTCGTCGTGCAGTAATCGATTCCACGCTACTCCATGTAAAACAGGGGCCTCCGGAAACTCAGTTGAAAAAAAATATTAGAGCGATCCAACGGTCGGATACTATAGTTATGGACCTTATGATCCGGGTACTTCTCATCGGAGTCGGTGGGTAGTAGGCCCGATCCGGACATCGTCGTCGGTTGCAAGCACCGAGTTCCACGCTACTCCATGTGAAACACAGCCTTCCGATAAACTCGGTGAAAAAAAAAAATTTTTTTTTTGAGCGATCCAACGGTCGGATCTATAGTTATGGACCTTTTAAACCGGTTAATTTCAGTCGGGTTGGTCTTTTGGGCCGCCAGACCGCATCGTCGGTAGTCGGATGCAAAACGATTCAACGCAACTCCATGTAAAACAAAAGCCTCCGGGAAAACTCGTGAAAACAATTTTAGAGCGATCCAACGGTCGGGATCTATAGTTATGGACAGTTTTGATCCTGTACTCCTATCGGGTTCGGTGCTAAGGCCCCGACCGGACCATCGTCGTTCGTGCAGTTAGCACCGATTCCACGCTTATTCCATGTAAAACAGCCTCCGAAAACTCAGCTTGGAAAAAAATTTTTTAGAGCGATCCAAGCGTGTCGGATCTATAGTTATGGACCTTTTAAAACCGGTAAGTCAGTTCGGGTTGGTCTTTTGGGCCGCCGGACCGCATCGTGGTAGTGGCAAACCGATTCAACGCTTACTCCATGTGAAACAGCCTCCGGAAAACTCGTGATTCGATAAACAATTTTAGAGCGATCTAATCTAACGGTCTGGATCTATAGTCTATGGACCTTTTTGATTCCCGGTACTCTCATTCGGGTCGGGTGGGTAAGTACAAAGGGCCCCACCAGACTTCGTCATGTTCGTGCCGAAGTTACCTGATTCATGCAAAATCCCATGTAAACAACAGGCCATTCCCGGAAACTCGTGAAAAAAATTTTAGTACGATCCTACGGTTCGGATCTATAGTTATGGACCTTTTAAAACCGGTAAATTCAGTCGGGTCGGTCTTTTGGGCCGCCGAAACCGCATCGTCGGGACATAGTGGCAAAAACCGATTCATACGCGTATTCCATTTAAAACAGCCTCCGGAAAACTCGTGAAAAACCAATTTTAGAGCGATCCAACGGTCGGATCTATAGTTATGGACCTTTCAAAACCGGTAATTTTCAGTCGGGTTGGTCTTTTGGGCCGCCTGACGCATCGTCGGTAGTGGCAAACCGAATCAATGCTATTCTATGTTTTAAAACAGCCTTCCGGAAAACTCTGTGTGAAAACAATTTTAGAGGCGAATCCAACGGTCGGATCTATAAATATATAAAACGGACGTTTTGATCCGATACTCTCATCGGGTCGGTTGGTAACGGCTACGTCCGGACATCTTCCGTCTGTGCAGTATCGATTCCACGATACTCCATGTTTAAAAACAGCCTTCGGAAACTCGTGAAAAAAATTCTTAGAGCGAATCTCCAACGGTCGGATCTATACGTTATGGGACCTTTTATAAAACGGTAATATCAGTCGGGTTGGTCTTTTGGGCCGCTGGACCGGGGCATCGTCGGCAGTGGCAAATACCGATTCAACGCTACTCCATGTTAAAACAGCCTCCGGAAACTCGTGATAAACAATTTTTAGAGCGATCCAAACGGTCGGATCTATAGTTATGGACGTTTTGATCCGGTTACTCTCAATCGGGTCGGTGCTAAGGCCCGACCGGGAACATCGTCGTCGTGCAGCACCGATTTCCACGTTATTCCATGTAAAAAAACAAAGCCGCCGGAAAAACTCATGTGGAAAAAAAATTTTAGAGCGATCCAACGGTCGGAATTCTATAGTTATGGACCTTTTAAACCGGTAAGGTACAGTCGGGTTTGGTTCTTTTGGGCACGCCGAGGACCCGCATCGTCGGCAGTGGCAAACCGATTCAACGCTACTCCATGTGAAACAGCCTCCGGAAACTCGTGAAAACAATTTTAGAGCGATCTAACGGTCTGGTCTATAGTTATGGACCTTTTGATCCGGTACTCTCATCGGGTCGGTGGTAAGGGCCCCACCAGACATCGTCGTCGTGCAGTACCGATTCTATGCTAATCCATGTAAAACAGCCTCCGGAAACTCGTGAAAAAAATTTTAGACCGATCCAACGGTCGGATCTATAGTTATGGACCTTTTAAACGGTAATTCAGTCGGGTCGGTCTTTTGGGCCGCCCGAACCGCATCGTCGGAGTGGCAAACCGATTCAACGCCATTCCATGTAAAACAGCCTCCGGAAACTCGTGATGTAAACAATTTTAGAGCGATCCAACGGTCGGATCTATAGTTATGGACCTTTTAAACCGGTAATTCAGTCGGGTTGGTCTTTTGGGCCGCCTGACCGCATCGTCGGAAGTGGCAACCGGATTCAACGCTTACTCCATGTAAAACAGCCTCCGGAAACTCGTGATATCAATTTTAGAGCGATCTAACGGTCTGATCTATAGTTATGGACCTTTTGATCGGGTACTCTCATCGGGTCGGTGGTAAGGCCCACCAGACATCGTCGTCGTGCAGGACCGATTCCATGCTAATCCATGTAAAACAGCCTCGGAAACTCGTGAAAACAATTTTAGAGCGATCCAACGGTCGGATTATAGTTATGGACCTTTTAAACCGGTAATTCAGTCGGGTTGGTCTTTTGGGCCGCCGGACCGCATCGTCGGAGTGGCAAACCGATTCAACGCTACTCCATGTAAAACAGCCTCCGGAAAACTCGTGAAAACAATTTTAGAGCGATCTAACGGTCTTGATCTATAGTTATGGACTTTTTGATCCGGTACTCTCATCGGGTCGGTGGTAAGGCCAACCAGGACATCGTCGTCGTGCAGTACCGATTCCATGCTACTCCATGTAAAACAGCCTCCGGAAACTCAGTGAAAAAAATTTTAGACCGATCCAACGGTCGGATCTATAGTTATGGACCTTTTAAACCGGTAATTCAGTGGGTGGTCGGTCTTTTGGCCGCCGGACCGCATCGTCGGGAGTGGCAATACGATTCAACGCTATTCCATGTAAAACAGCCTCGGAAACTCGTGAAAACAATTTTAGAGCGATCCAACGGTCGGATCTATAGTTATGGACCTTTTAAACCGGTAATTTAGTCGGGTCGGTCTTTTGGGCCGCCTGACCTCATCGTCGGAGTGGCAAACCGAATCAATGCTATTCCATGTAAAACAGCCTCCGGATATCTCGTGAAAACAATTTTAGAGCGATCCATACGGTCTGATCTATAGTTATGGACCTTTTTGATCCGGTACTCTCATCGGGTCGGTGGTAAGGCCGACCAGACATCGTCGTCGTTGCAGTACCGATTCCATGCTAATCCATGTAAAACAGCCTCCGGAAACTCGTGAAAAAAATTTTAGAGCGATCCAACGATCGGATCTATAGTTATGGACGTTTTGATCATGTACTCTCATCGGGTCGGTGGTAAGGCCCGACCGGACATCTTCGTCGTGCAGTATCGATTCCACGCTACTCCATGTAAAACAACTCCGGAAACTCGTGAAAAAAATTTTTAGAGCGATCCAACGGTCGGATCTTTAGTTATGGACCTTTTAAACCGGTAATTTAGTCGGGTCGGTCTTTTGGGCCGCCTGACCTCATCGTCGGAGTGGCAACCGAATCAATGCTATTCCATGTAAAACAGCCTCCGGAAACTCGTGAAAACAATTTTAGAGCGATCCAACGGTCTGATCTATAGTTATGGACTTTTGATCCGGTACTCTCATCGGGTCGGTGGTAAGGCCCGACCAGACATCGTCGTCGTGCAGTACCGATTCCATGCTAATCCATGTAAAAACAGCCTCCGGAAACTCGTGAAAAAATTTTTAGAGCGATCCAACGATCGGATCTATAGTTATGGACGTTTTGATCCTGTATTCTCATCGGGTCGGTGGTAAGGCGCCGACCGGACATCTTCGTCGTCTGCAGTATCGATTCCACGCTACTCCATGTAAAACAGCCTCCGGAAACTCGTGAAAAAAATTTTAGAGCGATCCAACGGTCGGATCTATAGTTATGGACCTTTTAAACCGGTAATTTAGTCGGGTCGGTCTTTTGGGCCGCTGACCTCATCGTCGGAGTGGCAACCGAATCAATGCTATTCCATGTAAAACAGCCTCCGGAAACTCGTGAAAACAATTTTAGAGCGATCCAACGGTCTGATCTATAGTTATGGACCTTTTGATCCGGTACTCTCATCGGGTCGGTGGTAAGGCCCGACCAGACATCGTCGTCGTGCAGTACCGATTCCATGATTAATCCATGTAAAACAGCCTCCGGAAACTCGTGAAAAAATTTTTAGAGCGATCCAACGATCGGATCTATAGTTATGGACGTTTTGATCCTGTACTCTCATCGGGTCGGTGGTAAGGCCCGACCGGACATCTTCGTCGTGCAGTATCGATTCCACGCTACTCCATGTAAAACAGCCTCCGGAAACTCGTGAAAAACATTTTAGAGCGATCCAACGGTCGGATCTATAGATATGGACCTTTTAAACGGTAATTCAGTCGGGTCGGTCTTTTGGGCCGCCTGACCTTATCGTCGGTGTGGCAAACCGAATCAATGCTATTCCATGTAAAACAGCCTCCGGAAACTCGTGAAAACAATTTTAGAGCGATCCAACGGTCGGATCTATAGTTATGGACCTTTTGATCCGGTACTCTCATCGGGTCGGTGGTAAGGCCCGACGGACATCGTCGTCGTGCAGTACGATTCCATGCTACTCCATGTAAAACAACCTCTGGAAACTCGTGAAAAAAATTTTAGAGCGATCCAACGGTCGGATCTATAGTTATGGACCTTTTACACGGTAATTCACTCGGGTCGGTCTTTTGGGCCGCCGGAGGTGCATCGTCGGAGTGGCAAACCGATTCAACGCTACACCATGTAAAACAGCCTCCGGAAACTCGTGAAAGCAATTTTAGAATGATCCATACGGTCGGATCTATAGTTATGGACCTTTTGATCCGGTACTCTCATCGGGTCGGTGGTGAGGCCCGACCGGACATCGTCGTCGTGCAGCACCGATTCCGCTACTCCATGTAAAACAACCTCCGGAAACCCGTGAAAAACATTTTTAGAGCGATCCAACGGTCGGATCTATAGTTATGGACGTTTTGATCCGGTACTCTCATCGGGTCGGTGGTAAGGCCCGACCGGACATCGTCGTCGTGCAGCACCGATTCCACGCTACTCCATGTAAAACAGCCTCGAAAACTCCTGAAAAAACATTTTAGAGCGATCCAACGGTCGGATCTATAGTTATGGACGTTTTGATCCGGTACTCTCATCGGGTCGGTGGTAAGGCCCGACCGGACATCGTCTTAGTGCAGCACCGATTCCTCACTACTCCATGTAAAACAGCCTACGGAAACTCGAGAAAAAAATTTTAGAGCGATCCAACGGTCGGATCTATAGTTATGGACCTTTTGATCCGGTACTCTCATCGGGTCGGTGGTAAGGCCCGACCGGACAATGTCGTCGTGCAGCATCGATTCCACGCTACTCCATGTAAAACAGCCTCCGAAAAACTCGTGAAAAACATTTTAGAGCGATCCAACGGTCGGATCTATAGTTATGGACGTTTTGATACGGTACTCTCATCGGGTCGGTGGTAAGGCCCGACCGGACATCGTCGTCGTGCAGCACCGATTCCACGCTACTCCATGTAAAACAGCCTCCGGAAACTAGTGAAAACAATTTTAGAGCGATACAACGGTCGGATCTATAGTTATGGACGTTTTGATCCGGTACTTTCATCGGGCCGGTGCTAAGGCCCGACAGGACATCGTCGTCCTGCAACACCGATTCCATGTACTCCATGTAAAACAGCCTCCGGAAACTCTGTGAAAACAATTTTAGAGCGATCCAACGGTCGGATCTATTGTTATGGACGTTTTGATCCGGTACTCTCATCGGGTCAGTTGCTAAGGCCCGAACCGGACATCGTCGTCGTGCAGTACCGATTCCACGCTACTCCATGTAAAACAACCTCTGGAAACTCGTGAAAAAAATTTTAGAGCGATCCAACGGTCAGAATCTATAGTTATGGACCTTTTACACCGGTAATTCAGTCGGGTCGGTCTTTTGGGCCGCCGGACTGCATCGTCGGAGTGGCAAACCGATTCAACACTACACCATGTAAA
This sequence comes from Populus alba x Populus x berolinensis, assembly GCA_029228515.1. NCBI lineage: Eukaryota > Viridiplantae > Streptophyta > Magnoliopsida > Malpighiales > Salicaceae > Populus > Populus alba x Populus x berolinensis. Next base: position 1,178 of record JAQIZT010000650.1, on the reverse strand, counting down.
ACAGCCTCCGGAAACTCGTGAAAGCAATTTTAGAGCGATCCAACGGTCGGATCTATAGTTATGGACCTTTTGATCCGGTACTCCTCATCGGGTCGGTGGTGAGGCCCGACCGGACATCGTCGTCGTTGCAGCACCGATTCCACGCTACTCCATGTAAAACAACCTCCGGAAACTCGTGAAAAACATTTTAGAGCGATCCAACGGTTCGGATTCTATAGTTATGGACGTTTTGATCCGGTACTCTCATCGGGTCGGTGGTAAGGCTCCGACCGGACATCGTCGTCGTGCAGCACCGATTCCACGCTACTCCATGTAAAACAGCCTCCGAAAACTCGTGAAAAACATTTTAGAGCGATCCAACGGTCGATCTATAGTTATGGACGTTTTGATCCTGTACTCTCATCGGGCCGGTGCTAAGGCCCGACCGGACATCGTCGTCGTGTGCAACACCGATTCCATGCTACTCCATGTAAAACAGCCTCCGGAAACTAGTGAAAACAATTTTAGAGCGATCCAACGGTCGGATCTATTGTTATGGACGTTTTGATCCGGTACTCTCATCGGGTCAGTGCTAAGGCCCGACCGGACATCGTCGTCGTGCAGTACCGATTCCACGCTACTCCATGTAAAACAACCTCTGGAAACTCGTGAAAAAAAATATTAGAGCGATCCAACGGTCGGATCTATAGTTATGGACCTTTTACACCGGTAATTCAGTGGGGGTCGGTCCTTTTGGGCCGCCGGGCCATCGTCGTCGGAGTGGCAAACCGATTCAACACTACACCATGGTAAAACAGCCTCCGGAAACTCGTGAAAGCAATTTTAGAGCGATCCAAAACGGTCGGGATCTATAGTTATGGACCTTTTGATCCGGTACTCTCATCGGGTCGGTGGTGAGGCCCGACCGGAACATCGTCGTCGTGCAGCATCCGATTCCACGCTACTCCATGTAAAAACAACCTCCGGAAACTCGTGAAAAAACATTTTAGAGCGATCCAACGGTCGGATCTATAGTTATGGACGTTTTGATCCGGTACTCTCATCGGGTCGGTGGTAAGGCCCGACCGGACATCGTCGTCGTGCAGCACCGATTCCACGCTACTCCATGTAAAACAGCTTCCGGAAACTCGTGAAAACAATTTTAGAGCGATCCAACGGTCGGATCTATAGTTATGGAC
>JAQIZT010000649.1:7500-12500 GCA_029228515.1 Populus alba x Populus x berolinensis | reverse complement strand
CGTGAACCGCGGATAAGCAGCCCCAACGCGCCCAACGGCTTGGAGACGGGTCACGGCAGCGGTTTTTATGGGCCCCGAATCAGGACGTCGCCTGATAGGTAGCGCCAAGCCGTTGGGCGCGTTGGGGCTAGCCAGCACCTTGGCACGAGGGGAATCCTGTTAAGGCCCCAGTGCCTTGCAGCCCAGACCAACGCGGATTAAGCACATGCCCCCAACGCGCCAAACGGCTTGGAGCGGGTGACGGGGAAGGATTCCGGCCACCGCCTACCGGGACGTCGCGGCAAAGCTAGAGAGGCGCGCTGCGTCCGGCTTAGCCAGCACCTTGGGAACGAGCGCGGCTTGTTAAGGCCCCACGCCCCCAGCCGCGGATAAGCAACCCCAACGCGCCCAACGGCTTGGAAGCGGGTCCCGGGTGACGGTGGCCGGAATCGTGTCGTCGCGCCAAGACCCGTTGGGCGCGTTGTGGGGCCTGCCTATTGGTTGGCACGAGCGCTGGCAAATCAGAGTGCGAGCGCGCCCGCAAGCCGCGGATAAGCAGCCCCAACGCGCCCAACGGCTTGGAGCGGGTCACTGGGACGGTGGCCAGGAATCGTGACGTCGCGCCAAGCCGTTGGGCGCGTTGGGGCTGCCTATTGGTTGGCACGAGCGCTGGCAAATCAGAGTGCGTGCGCGCCCGCAGCCGCGGATAAGCAGCCCCAACGCGCCCAACGGCTTGGAGCGGGTCACAGGGACGGTGGCCGGAATCGTGACGTCGCGCCAAGCCGTTGGGCGCGTTGGGGCTGCCTATTGGTTGGCACGAGCGCTGGCAAATCAGAGTGCGTGCGCGCCCGCAGCCGCGGATAAGCAGCCCCAACGCGCCCAACAAATAAAGAAAAGCGGGAAAAAAAAAAAGTGGCCGGAATCGGTGTCGTCGCCGGCCGGAAAACGGGTCATCGATGGCGGCGTTACATCGGAGCCATGAGGCCCCCCACGTTAGTCCGAGTATAGCATCAGACCCCACAAATCCCCCGCAGGCAGGCCATATGGGCGCCACCCCAGCGCGCCCCATGGCCAGTCAGGGGGCACCCCCCTAAAGAGCTATAAGTGTTATTGCAGCTCTGGCAGGGGTAGACACTACTAGGTCCCAGCTGTCACCCCCCCTCTAAAAAATTCATTACTTGGTATTTTGAGCTGAAATTTTGCACAATAGGCTGGCAAAAATCCAAATCCATACTTTATAAATTTTCCCAGATTTTTTCGAGGTCGGGAATTATTTATTTTTATTTTCCTACCATTAAAAATCAAGGAAATACCGCAAAAATAGGAACCGGCCCGGAATGACACCCAAATTTGGCTGGCAGCCTCACAAAAATATGGCTGATTTTACTGGATTGGTTTCATGTGGAACGCACAGACGTTTTCTTTGGCGGGATGCGAGAAAACCGGCAGCGCGACATTGGCGCGGGCCAGCGAACTTCGTGCTGGCCCCAGCAGCGCCTAGCCTCTCCCCGCGAGCGCGGGGGTCAAGGCAAGAGCGTGTCAACAGAGTGGGCCCCAGGGAGGGGTTCCGGCCCGAAAGGCAGCCCCGCCCGCGGGGCAAGACAAGCAAGGCCAGCGGGAGGACTGTCCGCGCTTGCCAGATTTTTCCCACTGCTGGCATCCGGTCTGCCGCTAGCCCCGGGCCCGAAGGCACCCCCCGCCCGCGGGCAAGACAAGCCAAGCCAGCGGGGGCTAGTCCGGCGCTAGCCTGGTATTTCCCACTAGCTGGCATCAGCTGCCGCTACTGGCCAATGCCGGGCCCGGAAGGCAGCCCCCCCGCGGGCAACGACAGCTAAGCCCAGGCGGGGCTGGTCCGCCGCTGCCGAGATATTTCCTCCTCCCAAAGCTGGCATCGCTGACCGCTCCCCCGGGCCCGAAGGCAGCCCCCCCGCGGGCCACGATAGCAAGCCCAGCAGGGGGGGGCTGTCCGCGCTGCCGAACCCACCGCTGGCATTCGCTGAAGCCGCTGGCCCCGGGCCCGAAGCCGCCCCACTGCGGGCAAGCATAGCAAGCCAGCAGGGGGCTGTCCGCGCTGCCGATATTTCCACTAACACCGGAGGCTGGCATCGCTGCCTGAGCTGCCAACACCAGCCGGGCCCGAGGGCAGCCCCCCCGCGAGCACGGACAGCAAGGCCAGCTGGGGCTGTCCCCGCGAGCTGCCGATTTTTCCCACTGCTGCCTAAATCGCATAGACGAATTTTCCTGTCTGCAACCTGGCCCGACAGGGCCAGCCCACCAGCCGCGGGCACTACAGCAAGCCAGGCGTGGCTTTCCGCGCTGCCGATTTTTCCCACTGCGGTCCTCGCTGGCCAAGCTGGCCCCGGGCTCCGCAGGCAGCCGCCCCGCGTGTCACGACAGCAAGCCAGCGGGGGCGTGTCCTGCGCTGCCAGATTTTTTCCCACTGACTGGCATGCGTGCTGGCCGCTGCCTCCACGCGTGTGCCTTAGCCTCTACCCCTCGCGGGGGGCAGGCAGAGCTGCAGGGGCGTGCAAAGGACCCGAAGGCAGCCCCCCCGCGGGTAAGATAAGCCATGCCAAGCAGGGGCTGGTCCCCGCGTACAGCCCCCGTTGCGCAGCGGGCGGCAGTGGAAATCATTGCCAGATGCGCGCTAGCAGCAAACTCCTTTTAGCCCAATCGCTCCCAAGAGCCCAAGGGCCCAAGGCCCAAGGCCCTCAGCCCCCAAGGTCCCTCAGGCCCCAGCTGCCCCATCGCCCAGCGCCCCAGACGTCGGGCAGCGGGCGCGCGGCGGCCGCGCGCTGCATAGCGCGCCGACGTGTGATTTTCTATAGGGCGGATGGTCGGAATCGGGTCGTCCGCCGGCACGGAAAACGGGTCACTCGATGGGCGGCGTTACTTCGAGCCGTGAGGCCCCCCACGTAGTCAGAGCGTATGCAGACAGCTCGCAAATCCGCCGCGGCAGGCCTATGGGCGCCAGCCAGCGCGCCCCACTAGGCCAGGTCGGGGGGCACCCCCCTAAAGAGTGTTCTATACAGTGTTATTGCAGCTCTGGCAGGGGCAGACACTACTAGGTCCCAGCTGTCACCCCCCCTTCTAAAAAAATTCATTTCTTGGTATTTTGAGCTGAAATTTTGCACATAGGTTGGGCAAAAATCCAATCCACCTTATATAAATTTTCCCAGATTTTTTCGAGGTCGGTGAAGTATTTTTTTTTATTTTCCTACCATTAAAAATCAAGGAAATACGCAAAATAGGAACCGGCCCGGAATGACCCCAAATTCGAGTCTGGCAGCCTCACAAAAATATGGCTGATTTTACTGGATTGATTTCACGTGGAAAGCATGACGTTTTCTTGGCGGGATGCGGGAAAACCGGCAGCGCGCATAGCCGCGGCCACCGGAGGAGCCCCGGGAAAACTCTTGCTTTCACGGGTCTTGGCCTCCCCTCAACCACCATGGCCGGCCTCTAATCCCCCCCATCAGCAGTTGTGGCCGATAGGGCAAGTGATTTGAACGACGCCGCCGGGTAATCGCACCCGGCCGACGCGGGGAGGAAGAGATCTCTTCTTCCAAGATAGCGAACAACACATCGGGAGTTATGTTGATAGGGCAGAGAATTGAATGACTCGTTGCGGGCAGCCAGCTGATAGGGCCTCCAGCTGCACAAATCCGCGCTGCCGATTTTTCCGACGTTGCCGATTTGTCTGAACAGCCCCTCGTTCGTCCGCGCTGCCGATTCCAACACTGCCTGCTGTGTCTGAACAGCCCCTGTTTCGTCAGCGCCGTCCCCCGATCGGACGAATTTTCCTTGCCTGGGCCCGGACAGCCCAGCGTCCATGCCCGTGTTTCGTCACCAAATCTGCGCTGCCGCTTTTCCCCGACGGTCCCCTCCAGCTGCACAAATCCGCGCTGCCGATTTTTCCCACTGTTGGCATCGCTGCCTGGCTGCCAACCTCACCCCAGCGGTGCTAGGCCCCCAGTCGTTTTCGTCACGCCTAGGACTATAAACAGTCGATACATCATCGCCAGCACCGGCTGCCGATTGCTGCTCGGACTTCGCCGATTCGTCGGCGCTCAGAGCCGATTCCAGCACTGGGTCCTCCCGCTGTGTCTGAACAGCCCCTAGCTTTTCGTCAGCGCATCCCCTTGACGAATTTTCCCTGCCTGGCCTGGACAGCCCAGCGCCCAGGCCCATGTTCGTACAAAAATCTGCGCATGCCGATTTTTCCTTTCCGCTGTGGGCATCGCTAGCCAAGCTGCCACCAGCGCGTGCCTAGTGCCCCCAGCCTTTTTTCGTCCCGCCTAGGACTAAATAAACAGTCCAGACCTCCATCTGCCAGCACCGTCTGCCAGATTCCTGCCGACTTTTGCCGATTTCGTCGGCGCTGGTATTAAGAGGCCGATATCCGCAGCACTAGCCCCGTTTCCTGGTGTCTGAACAGCCCCCGCTTCGTCAGCGCATCCCCTTGACGAATTTTCCTCTGCCCTGGCCTTGACAGCCCAGCGTCCAGCCCATGTTTCGTCAAAAAAGCTGCGCTGCCGATTTGTTTTCCCGCTGTGGGCATCCAGCTGCCGCTGCCACCAGCCGCGTGCCGTAGGCCCCCAGTCCTTTTTTCGTCACTGCCAAGGACTAAAACAGTCCGGACTCATCGCCAGCACCAGGCTGCCGATTCTGCCGACTTCGCCGTATTTCGTCGCGCTACAGCCCGATTCAAAAGCCCCACTCAACTGCCCGCTGTGTCTGAACGAATAAACGCAACAGTCCCCTGCTTCCGTCAGCGCATCCCTTGAACGAATTTTTCCTGCCTGCCTGGACAGCCCACGACCAGCCCATGTCGCAAAAAATTGCGGCTGCCGATTTTTTTCCCCGCTGTGGGCATGCGCTGGCCGCTGCCCCAGCGCGGCCAAGCCCCCAGTCTTTTTCGTCCACGCCTAGGACTATAAACAGTCCAGACTCATCGCCCACACCGGCTTGCCGATTCTGCGACATTGTCGCCGATTTCGTCGGCAGCTGCCGGATTCCAG
>JAQIZT010000648.1:7500-12500 GCA_029228515.1 Populus alba x Populus x berolinensis | reverse complement strand
AGTCGTTCTTATCGAGCACGAGCGGCTCGAACGGACGTCGCAGGGGGCGGAGGCCCCCGCGCCGGCATCGCATTCCGCATCCGAAAGCACGAGCGACCGCGCGTGGGTGGCCAGTTCGGCGGGATTCCGCTCCGACTGGAACACGGGCGCCGCTGCTAGGTTCGCCCCGCGCCCCCGGGGAGGCGCAGCGCGGAGAGGACAGCTTCAACATTTCAAATTCCACCGAAGTGGGTACGCAGCCACAGGGAACCCCGCCCTCGCTGCAAGGCACCCCACGCCCTTGGGCTGAGAGTGATGGGAGCAGCAGGCCGACAGTTCGGTGCACAAGCACGGAGCCTGCCGACACTGACAGCCAAATTGACCGCTAATGCGACTCTGCGTACACGCGACAACAATCCCGACGAGCGAACACACGGCCACGAGGGCAAATGGAAAACACCCGAGAGTGATCGTGCCCGCACCGCTGGACGCGAAAGGATCTCGAAGAGGACAAGCAACACGCCGCTGGGGGACGCGAAGGATCTCGAGGGACAAGCAACAAGCCGCGGGGGGACGCGGCGGATCTCGAAAGGGACACGCAACAAGCCGCGGGGACGCGGCGATCTCGAAGGGACAGGCCGCGGGGGTGGAGCAACAGGGACAATCATTCGGGGGCCATCTGCCTCAGCTGCGGTAGACTGATGCCAGGCCTCGGCATCCCACATCGAGCAGGAGCTTGATGGTCGAGGAGAGCCAGCACCTTGGCACCGAGCGCAGCAACTGAATGCGGCACGCCCACGCGTGGATACAGCTCTCCTCGCAATCCCCAAAGCTCAGCGGTCCGCACCAGACACGACTCGGCCAGGCCTCCAGCGTGCGAGCACAGGCAGAGGCCACCGCTGCCGTGACGTCGGCGCCAAGCCGGTTGGGCGCGTTGGGGCTGCCAGCAACCTTGGCACGAGGGGAATCCTGTTAAGGCCCCACACCCGTGACCTGCGGATAAGCAGCCCCAACGCGCCCAACGGCTTGTTGCGGGTCACGGCAGCGGTGGCCGGAATCAGGACGTCGCCCAGTTACGTAGCGCCAAGCCGTTGGGCGCGTTGGGGCTGCCAGCACCTTGGGCACGAGGGGGGAATCCTGTTAAGGCCCCAGCACGAGACCGCGGATAAACAGCCCCAACGCGCCCAACGGCTTCTGGAAGCGGGTGACGGGCACGATTCCGGCCACCGGCCACCGGGACGTCGCGGGACAAAGCTGAGAGGCGCGCCGTCTGCTGCCAGCACCTTGGAACGAGCGCGGCTTGTTAAGGCCCCACGCCCACGCCGCGGATAAGCAGCCCCAACGCGCCCAACGGCCTTGGAGCGGGTCCCGGGGACGGTGGCCGGAATCGTGACGTCGCGCCAAGCCGTTGGCAGCAGTTGGGGCTGCCTATTGGTTGGCACAAGCGCTGGCAATGCAGAGTGCGTGCGCAGCCCTCCGCGGAGAATCAGCCCCATCGCGCCCAACGGCATGGAGCGGTTCACAGGGACGGTGGCCTGAATCGGTGACGTCGCGCCAAGCCGTTGGGCGCGTTTGGGGCTGCCTATTGGTTCGCACGAGCACTGGCAAATCAGAGTGCGTGCGCGCCCGCAGCCGCGGATTAAGCAGCCCCAACGCGCCCAACGGCATGGAGCGGGTCACAGGGACGGTGGCCGGAATCGTGACGTCGCGCCAAGAGCCGTTGGGCGCGTTGGGGCTGCATATTGGTTGGCACGAGCGCTGGCAAATCAGAGTGCGTGCGCGCCCGCAGCCGCGGATAGAGCAGCCCCAACGCGCCCAAAGCGGCTTGGAGCGGGTCACAGGGACGGTGGCCGGAATCCGGGTCGTCGCCGGCCGGGAAAACGGGTCATCGATGGCGGCGTTACTTCGGGCCATCGAGGCCCCCCACTTTAGTCCGAGCATAGCAGCAGACCACAAATCCCCCGCGGCAGGCCTATGGGCGCCAGCCAGCGCGCCCCATGGCCAGACAGGGGGCACCCCCCTAAAGAGCTATAAAGTGTTATAGCAGCTCTGGCAGGGGTAGACACTACTAGTATGTCCCAGCTGTCACCCCCCCTCTAAAAAATTCATTTCTTGGTATTTTGTGGCTGAAATTTGGCACATTTGTTGGCAATAATCCAATCCAACTTTATAAATTTTCCCTGATTTTTCCGAGGGTACGGGAAGTATTTTTTTTTATTTTCCTACCATTAAAAATCAAGGAAATACGCAAAAATAGGAACCGGCCCGGAATGACCCCGAATTCGGCTGGCAGCCTCACAAAAATATGGCTGATTTTACTGGATTGGTTTCATGTGGAAAGCTCGACGTTTTCTTGGCGGGTATGCGAGAAAACCGGCAGAGCGCATGCTGCGGCCAGCGACGTCGGGCTGGCCCCTGCAGCGCCTAGCCTCTCCCGCGCGGGGGGCAGGCAAGAGCGCAGGGGCCCCGGGCCCGAAGGCAGCCCCCCCGGGTGGGCAAGACAGCAAGCCAGCGGGGGGCTGTCCGCGCTGCCGATTTTTCCCACTGCTGGCATCGCTGCCGCTGCCCCGGGCCCGAAGGCAGCCCCCCCGCGGGCTCGACTGCAAGCCAGCGGGGGCTGTCCGCGCATGCCGTTTTTTTCACATCTGCTGGCATCGCTGCCGCTGCCCCGGGCGCCGCAAGGCAGCCCCCCCGCGGGCACGGACAGCAAGCCAGCGGGGGCTGTCCGCGATGACGATTTTTCCCAATGCTGGCTTCGCTGCCGATGCCCCGGGCCCGAACGGCAGCCCCCCCGCGGGCACGACAGCAAGCCAGCGGGGGCTGTCCGCGCTGTCCAGATTTTTTCCCACTGCTGGCATCGCTGCCGTCTGCCCCTGGGCACGAAGGCAGCCCCCACGCGGGCACGACAGCAAGCCAAAGGGGGCTGTCCGCGCTGCCGATTTTTCCCACTGCTGGCATCGCTTCGCTGCCCCGGGCCAGAAGGCAGCCCCCCCGCGGGCACGACAGCAAGGCCAAGCGGGGGCTGTCCGCGCTGCCGATTTTTCCCACTGCTGGGCATCGCTGCCGCTGCCCCGGGCCCGAAGGCAGCCCCCCCGCGGGCACGACAGCAAGCCAGCGGGGGCTGTCCGCGCTGCCGATTTTTCCCACTGCTGGCATCGCTGCCGCTGCCCCGGGCCCGAAGGCAGCCCCCCCGCGGGCACGACAGCAAGCCAGCGGGGGCTGTCCGCGCTGCCGATTTTTCCCACTGCTGGCATCGCTGCCGCTGCCCCGGGCCCGAAGGCAGCCCCCCCGCGGGCACGACAGCAAGCCAGCGGGGGCTGTCCGCGCTGCCGATTTTTCCCACTGCTGGCATCGCTGCCGCTGCCCCGGGCCCGAAGGCAGCCCCCCCGCGGGCACGACAGCAAGCCAGCGGGGGCTGTCCGCGCTGCCGATTTTTCCCACTGCTGGCATCGCTGCCGCAGAGTGTGCGTAGCCTCTCCCGCGCGGGGGGCAGGCAAGAGCGCAGGGGGGCAAGGCCCGAAGGCAGCCCCCCCGCGGGTAAGATAGCCAGCCAGCAGGGGCTGTCCCCGCGTCAGCCCCCGTTGCGCAGCGCGGCATGGAAATCATTGCCGCGCGCGCGCGCGCCCAATCGCCCAAGAGCCCAAGGGCCCCCAAGGGCCCCAGGCCCTCAGGCCCCAGCGCCCCAGCGCCAAGCGCAGACGCGGGCGCGGGCGCGGGGCGCGCGCGCGCGCGTGTGATTTTTATAGGGCGGTGGTCGGAATCGGGTCGTCGCCGGCCGGAAAACGGGTCATCGATGGCGGCGTTACTTCGGGCCGTGAGGCCCCCCACGTGTGTAGCAGCAGCTCGCAAATCCCCCGCGGCAGGCCTATGGGCGCCAGCCAGCGCGCCCCATGGCCAGTCGGGGGGCACCCCCTAAAGAGCTATAAGTGTTATTGCAGCTCTGGCAGGGGCAGACACTACTAGGTCCCAGCTGTCACCCCCCCTCTAAAAAATTCATTTCTTGGTATTTTGAGCTGAAATTTTGCACATAGGTTGGCAAAAATCCAATCCACCTTTATAAATTTTCCCAGATTTTTTCGAGGTCGGGAAGTATTTTTTTTTATTTTCCTACCATTAAAAATCAAGGAAATACGCAAAAATAGGAACCGGCCCGGAATGACCCCAAATTCGGCTGGCAGCCTCACAAAAATATGGCTGATTTTACTGGATTGATTTCACGTGGAAAGCATGACGTTTTCTTGGCGGGATGCGGGAAAACCGGCAGCGCGCATGCCGCGGCCACCGGAGGAGCCCCGGGAAAACTCTTGCTTTCACGGTCTTGGCCTCCCCTCACCACCATGGCCGGCCTCTAATCCCCCCCATCAGCAGTTGTGGCCGATAGGGCAGTGATTTGAACGACGCCGCCGGGTAATCGCACCCGGCCGACGCGGGGAGGAAGAGATCTCTTCTTCCAAGATAGCGAACAACACATCGGGAGTTATGTTGATAGGGCAGAGAATTGAATGACTCGTTGCGGGCAGCCAGCTGATAGGGCCTCCAGCTGCACAAATCCGCGCTGCCGATTTTTCCGACGTTGCCGATTTGTCTGAACAGCCCCTCGTTCGTCCGCGCTGCCGATTCCAACACTGCCTGCTGTGTCTGAACAGCCCCTGTTTCGTCAGCGCGTCCCCTTGACGAATTTTCCTGCCTGGCCTCGACAGCCCAGCGTCCAGCCCGTGTTCGTCAACAAATCTGCGCTGCCGATTTTCCCCGACGGGCCTCCAGCTGCGGATCTCCGCGCTGCCGATTTTTCCCACTGTTGGCATCGCTGCCGCTGCCTAGGCCCCCAGTCTTTTTCGTCACGCCTAGGACTATAAACAGTCCAGACTCATCGCCAGCACCGGCTGCCGATTCTGCCGACTTCTCCCATTTCGTCGGCGCTGCCGATTCCAACACTGCCCGCTGTGTCTGAACAGCCCCTGCTTCGTCAGCGCATCCCCTTGACGATTTTTCCTGCCTGGCCTGGACAGCCCAGCGTCCAG
>JAQIZT010000647.1:0-19364 GCA_029228515.1 Populus alba x Populus x berolinensis | reverse complement strand
AATCGAAGTCGGAATGCCGCGAAACTCACCGAGTCAAAGCGTTTCGCCGTTTGCGGAAGAAGTCTGATGTAGAACAAGTAGCAGAAGCATACATGCTCAAGAGGGATCACCCGAAATTCAAAGGCAACTGAATTTCGGCAACCGGGGCATCGAAGTCGGAATGCCGCGAAACTCACCGAGTCAAAGCGTTTCGCCGTTTGCGGAAGAAGTCTGATGTAGAACAAGTAGCAGAAGCATACATGCTCAAGAGGGATCACCCGAAATTCAAAGGCAACTGAATTTCGGCAACCGGGCATCGAAGTCGGAATGCCGCGAAACTCACCGAGTCAAAGCGTTTCGCCGTTTGCGGAAGAAGTCTGATGTAGAACAAGTAGCAGAAGCATACATGCTCAAGAGGGATCACCGAAATTCAAAGGCAACTGAATTTCGGCAACCGGGGCATCGAAGTCGGAATGCCGCGAAACTCACCGAGTCAAAGCGTTTCGCCGTTTGCGGAAGAAGTTGATGTAGAACAAGTAGCAGAAGCATACATGCTCAAGAGGGATCACCCGAAATTCAAAGGCAACTGAATTTCGGCAACCGGGGCATCGAAGTCGGAATGCCGCGAAACTCACCCGTCAAAGCGTTTCGCCGTTTGCGGAAGAAGTCTGATGTAGAACAAGTAGCAGAAGCATACATGCTCAAGAGGGATCACCCGAAATTCAAAGGCAACTGAATTTCGGCAACCGGGGCATCGAAGTCGGAATGCCGCGAAACTCACCGAGTCAAAGCGTTTCGCCGTTTGCGGAAGAAGTCTGATGTAGAACAAGTAGCAGAAGCATACATGCTCAAGAGGGATCACCCGAAATTCAAAGGCAACTGAATTTCGGCAACCGGGGCATCGAAGTCGGAATGCCGCGAAACTCACCGAGTCAAAGCGTTTCGCCGTTTGCGGAAGAGTGTGATGTAGAACAAGTAGCAGAAGCATACATGCTCAAGAGGGATCACCCGAAATTCAAAGGCAACTGAATTTCGGCAACCGGGGCATCGAAGTCGGAATGCCGCGAAACTCACCGAGTCAAAGCGTTTCGCCTGTTTGCGGAAGAAGTCTGATGTAGAACAAGTAGCAGAAGCATACATGCTCAAGAGGGATCACCCGAAATTCAAAGGCAACTGAATTTCGGCAAACGGGGCATCGAAGTCGGAATGCCGCGAAACTCACCGAGTCAAAGCGTTTCGCGTTTTGCCGTTTGCGGAAGGTCTGATGTAGAACAAGTAGCAGAAGCATACATGCTCAAGAGGGATCACCCGAAATTCAAAGGCAACTGAATTTCGGCAACCGGGGCATCGAAGTCGGAATGCCGCGAAACTCACCGAGTCAAAGCGTTTCGCCGTTTGCGGAAGAAAGTCTGATGTAGAACAAGTAGCAGAAGCATACATGCTCAAGAGGGATCACCCGAAATTCAAAGGCAACTGAATTTCGGCAACCGGGGCATCGAAGTCGGAATGCCGCGAAACTCACCGAGTCAAAGCGTTTCGGTTTGCGGAAGAAGTCTGATGTAGAACAAGTAGCAGAAGCATACATGCTCAAGAGGGATCACCCGAAATTCAAAGGCAACTGAATTTCGGCAACCGGGGCATCGAAGTCGGAATGCCGCGAAACTCACCGAGTCAAAGCGTTTCGCCGTTTGCGGAAGAAGTTGATGTAGAACAAGTAGCAGAAGCATACATGCTCAAGAGGGATCACCCGAAATTCAAAGGCAACTGAATTTCGGCAACCGGGGCATCGAAGTCGGAATGCCGCGAAACTCACCGAGTCAAAGCGTTTCGCCGTTTGCGGAAGAAGTTGATGTAGAACAAGTAGCAGAAGCATACATGCTCAAGAGGGATCACCCGAAATTCAAAGGCAACTGAATTTCGGCAACCGGGGCATCGAAGTCGGAATGCCGCGAAACTCACCGAGTCAAAGCGTTTCGCCGTTTGCGGAAGAAGTCTGATGTAGAACAAGTAGCAGAAGCATACATGCTCAAGAGGGATCACCCGAAATTCAAAGGCAACTGAATTTCGGCAACCGGGCATCGAAGTCGGAATGCCGCGAAACTCACCGAGTCAAAGCGTTTCGCCGTTTGCGGAAGAAGTTGATGTAGAACAAGTAGCAGAAGCATACATGCTCAAGAGGGATCACCCGAAATTCAAAGGCAACTGAATTTCGGCAACGGGGCATCGAAGTCGGAATGCCGCGAAACTCACCGAGTCAAAGCGTTTCGCCGTTTGCGGAAGGAAGTCTGATGTAGAACAAGTAGCAGAAGCATACATGCTCAAGAGGGATCACCCGAAATTCAAAGGCAACTGAATTTCGGCAACCGGGGCATCGAAGTCGGAATGCCGCGAAACTCACCGAGTCAAAGCGTTTCGCCGTTTGCGGAAGAAGTCTGATGTAGAACAAGTAGCAGAAGCATACATGCTCAAGAGGGATCACCCGAAATTCAAAGGCAACTGAATTTCGGCAACCGGGGCATCGAAGTCGGAATGCCGCGAAACTCACCGAGTCAAAGCGTTTCGCCGTTTGCGGAAGGTCTGATGTAGAACAAGTAGCAGAAGCATACATGCTCAAGAGGGATCACCCGAAATTCAAAGGCAACTGAATTTCGGCAACCGGGGCATCGAAGTCGGAATGCGCGAAACTCACCGAGTCAAAGCGTTTCGCCGTTTGCGGAAGAAGTCTGATGTAGAACAAGTAGCAGAAGCATACATGCTCAAGAGGGATCACCCGAAATTCAAAGGCAACTGAATTTCGGCAACCGGGGCATCGAAGTCGGAATGCCGCGAAACTCACCGAGTCAAAGCGTTTCGCCGTTTGCGGAAGAGAAGTCTGATGTAGAACAAGTAGCAGAAGCATACATGCTCAAGAGGGATCACCCGAAATTCAAAGGCAACTGAATTTCGGCAACCGGGCATCGAAGTCGGAATGCCGCGAAACTCACCGAGTCAAAGCGTTTCGCCGTTTGCGGAAGAAGAGTCTGATGTAGAACAAGTAGCAGAAGCATACATGCTCAAGAGGGATCACCCGAAATTCAAAGGCAACTGAATTTCGGCAAACGGGGCATCGAAGTCGGAATGCCGCGAAACTCACGAGTCAAAGCGTTTCGCCGTTTGCGGGAAAAAAAAAAGAGAAGCATACATGCTCAAGAGGGAAATTCCGAAGGCTTTTTTTTTTGGCGGGGGGGGCAAAAAGGGGCGCGAAAAAAAAGTCAAAGGGGGGGTAAGGAGAAGCATACATGCTCAAGAGGGATCACCCGAAATTCAAAGGCAACTGAATTTCGGCAACCGGGGCATCGAAGTCGGAATGCCGCGAAACTCACCGAGTCAAAGCGTTTCGCCGTTTGCGGAAGAAGTCTGATGTAGAACAAGTAGCAGAAGCATACATGCTCAAGAGGGATCACCCGAAATTCAAAGGCAACTGAATTTCGGCAAACGGGGCATCGAAGTCGGAATGCCGCGAAACTCACCGAGTCAAAGCGTTTCGCCGTTTGCGGAAGAAGTCTGATGTAGAACAAGTAGCAGAAGCATACATGCTCAAGAGGGATCACCCGAAATTCAAAGGCAACTGAATTTCGGCAACCGGGGCATCGAAGTCGGAATGCCGCGAAACTCACCGAGTCAAAGCGTTTCGCCGTTTGCGGAAAGAAGTCTGATGTAGAACAAGTAGCAGAAGCATACATGCTCAAGAGGGATCACCCGAAATTCAAAGGCAACTGAATTTCGGCAAACGGGGCATCGAAGTCGGAATGCCGCGAAACTCACCGAGTCAAAGCGTTTCGCCGTTTGCGGAAGAAGTCTGATGTAGAACAAGTAGCAGAAGCATACATGCTCAAGAGGGATCACCCGAAATTCAAAGGCAACTGAATTTCGGCAACCGGGGCATCGAAGTCGGAATGCCGCGAAACTCACCGAGTCAAAGCGTTTCGCCGTTTGCGGAAGAAGTGTGATGTAGAACAAGTAGCAGAAGCATACATGCTCAAGAGGGATCACCCGAAATTCAAAGGCAACTGAATTTCGGCAACCGGGGCATCGAAGTCGGAATGCCGCGAAACTCACCGAGTCAAAGCGTTTCGCCGTTTGCGGAAGAAAGTCTGATGTAGAACAAGTAGCAGAAGCATACATGCTCAAGAGGGATCACCCGAAATTCAAAGGCAACTGAATTTCGGCAACCGGGGCATCGAAGTCGGAATGCCGCGAAACTCACCGAGTCAAAGCGTTTCGCCGTTTGCGGAAGAAGTCTGATGTAGAACAAGTAGCAGAAGCATACATGCTCAAGAGGGATCACCCGAAATTCAAAGGCAACTGAATTTCGGCAACCGGGGCATCGAAGTCGGAATGCCGCGAAACTCACCGAGTCAAAGCGTTTCGCCGTTTTGCGGAAGAAGTCTGATGTAGAACAAGTAGCAGAAGCATACATGCTCAAGAGGGATCACCCGAAATTCAAAGGCAACTGAATTTCGGCAACCGGGCATCGAAGTCGGAATGCCGCGAAACTCACCGAGTCAAAGCGTTTCGCCGTTTGCGGAAGAAGTCTGATGTAGAACAAGTAGCAGAAGCATACATGCTCAAGAGGGATCACCCGAAATTCAAAGGCAACTGAATTTCGGCAACCGGGGCATCGAAGTCGGAATGCCGCGAAACTCACCGAGTCAAAGCGTTTCGCCGTTTGCGGAAGAAGTCTGATGTAGAACAAGTAGCAGAAGCATACATGCTCAAGAGGGATCACCCGAAATTCAAAGGCAACTGAATTTCGGCAACCGGGGCATCGAAGTCGGAATGCCGCGAAACTCACCGAGTCAAAGCGTTTCGCCGTTTTGCGAAGAAGTCTGATGTAGAACAAGTAGCAGAAGCATACATGCTCAAGAGGGATCACCCGAAATTCAAAGGCAACTGAATTTCGGCAACCGGGGCATCGAAGTCGGAATGCCGCGAAACTCACCGAGTCAAAGCGTTTCGCCGTTTGCGGAAGAAGTCTGATGTAGAACAAGTAGCAGAAGCATACATGCTCAAGAGGGATCACCCGAAATTCAAAGGCAACTGAATTTCGGCAACCGGGGCATCGAAGTCGGAATGCCGCGAAACTCACCGAGTCAAAGCGTTTCGCCGTTTGCGGAAGAAGTCTGATGTAGAACAAGTAGCAGAAGCATACATGCTCAAGAGGGATCACCCGAAATTCAAAGGCAACTGAATTTCGGCAACAACCGGGCATCGAAGTCGGAATGCCGCGAAACTCACCGAGTCAAAGCGTTTCGCCGTTTGCGGAAGAAGTCTGATGTAGAACAAGTAGCAGAAGCATACATGCTCAAGAGGGATCACCCGAAATTCAAAGGCAACTGAATTTCGGCAACCGGGGCATCGAAGTCGGAATGCCGCGAAACTCACCGAGTCAAAGCGTTTCGCCGTTTGCGGAAAGAAGTCTGATGTAGAACAAGTAGCAGAAGCATACATGCTCAAGAGGGATCACCCGAAATTCAAAGGCAACTGAATTTCGGCAACCGGGCATCGAAGTCGGAATGCCGCGAAACTCACCGAGTCAAAGCGTTTCGCCGTTTGCGGAAGAAGTCTGATGTAGAACAAGTAGCAGAAGCATACATGCTCAAGAGGGATCACCCGAAATTCAAAGGCAACTGAATTTCGGCAACCGGGGCATCGAAGTCGGAATGCCGCGAAACTCACCGAGTCAAAGCGTTTCGCCGTTTGCGGAAGAAGTCTGATGTAGAACAAGTAGCAGAAGCATACATGCTCAAGAGGGATCACCCGAAATTCAAAGGCAACTGAATTTCGGCAACCGGGGCATCGAAGTCGGAATGCCGCGAAACTCACCGAGTCAAAGCGTTTCGCCGTTTGCGGAAGAAAGTCTGATGTAGAACAAGTAGCAGAAGCATACATGCTCAAGAGGGATCACCCGAAATTCAAAGGCAACTGAATTTCGGCAACCGGGGCATCGAAGTCGGAATGCCGCGAAACTCACCGAGTCAAAGCGTTTCGCCGTTTGCGGAAGAAGTCTGATGTAGAACAAGTAGCAGAAGCATACATGCTCAAGAGGGATCACCCGAAATTCAAAGGCAACTGAATTTCGGCAACCGGGGCATCGAAGTCGGAATGCCGCGAAACTCACCGAGTCAAAGCGTTTCGCCGTTTGCGGAAGAAGTCTGATGTAGAACAAGTAGCAGAAGCATACATGCTCAAGAGGGATCACCCGAAATTCAAAGGCAACTGAATTTCGGCAACCGGGGCATCGAAGTCGGAATGCCGCGAAACTCACCGAGTCAAAGCGTTTCGCCGTTTGCGGAAGAAGTCTGATGTAGAACAAGTAGCAGAAGCATACATGCTCAAGAGGGATCACCCGAAATTCAAAGGCAACTGAATTTCGGCAACCGGGGCATCGAAGTCGGAATGCCGCGAAACTCACCGAGTCAAAGCGTTTCGCCGTTTGCGGAAGAAGTCTGATGTAGAACAAGTAGCAGAAGCATACATGCTCAAGAGGGATCACCCGAAATTCAAAGGCAACTGAATTTCGGCAACCGGGGCATCGAAGTCGGAATGCCGCGAAACTCACCGAGTCAAAGCGTTTCGCCGTTTGCGGAAGAAGTCTGATGTAGAACAAGTAGCAGAAGCATACATGCTCAAGAGGGATCACCCGAAATTCAAAGGCAACTGAATTTCGGCAACCGGGGCATCGAAGTCGGAATGCCGCGAAACTCACCGAGTCAAAGCGTTTCGCCGTTTGCGGAAGAAGTCTGATGTAGAACAAGTAGCAGAAGCATACATGCTCAAGAGGGATCACCCGAAATTCAAAGGCAACTGAATTTCGGCAACCGGGGCATCGAAGTCGGAATGCCGCGAAACTCACCGAGTCAAAGCGTTTCGCCGTTTGCGGAAGAAAGTCTGATGTAGAACAAGTAGCAGAAGCATACATGCTCAAGAGGGATCACCCGAAATTCAAAGGCAACTGAATTTCGGCAACCGGGGCATCGAAGTCGGAATGCCGCGAAACTCACCGAGTCAAAGCGTTTCGCCGTTTGCGGAAGAAGTCTGATGTAGAACAAGTAGCAGAAGCATACATGCTCAAGAGGGATCACCCGAAATTCAAAGGCAACTGAATTTCGGCAACCGGGCATCGAAGTCGGAATGCCGCGAAACTCACCGAGTCAAAGCGTTTCGCCGTTTGCGGAAGAAGTCTGATGTAGAACAAGTAGCAGAAGCATACATGCTCAAGAGGGATCACCCGAAATTCAAAGGCAACTGAATTTCGGCAACCGGGGCATCGAAGTCGGAATGCCGCGAAACTCACCGAGTCAAAGCGTTTCGCCGTTTGCGGAAGAAGTCTGATGTAGAACAAGTAGCAGAAGCATACATGCTCAAGAGGGATCACCCGAAATTCAAAGGCAACTGAATTTCGGCAACCGGGGCATCGAAGTCGGAATGCCGCGAAACTCACCGAGTCAAAGCGTTTCGCCGTTTGCGGAAGAAGTCTGATGTAGAACAAGTAGCAGAAGCATACATGCTCAAGAGGGATCACCCGAAATTCAAAGGCAACTGAATTTCGGCAACCGGGGCATCGAAGTCGGAATGCCGCGAAACTCACCGAGTCAAAGCGTTTCGCCGTTTGCGGAAGAAGTCTGATGTAGAACAAGTAGCAGAAGCATACATGCTCAAGAGGGATCACCCGAAATTCAAAGGCAACTGAATTTCGGCAACCGGGGCATCGAAGTCGGAATGCCGCGAAACTCACCGAGTCAAAGCGTTTCGCCGTTTGCGGAAGAAGTCTGATGTAGAACAAGTAGCAGAAGCATACATGCTCAAGAGGGATCACCCGAAATTCAAAGGCAACTGAATTTCGGCAACCGGGGCATCGAAGTCGGAATGCCGCGAAACTCACCGAGTCAAAGCGTTTCGCCGTTTGCGGAAGAAGTCTGATGTAGAACAAGTAGCAGAAGCATACATGCTCAAGAGGGATCACCCGAAATTCAAAGGCAACTGAATTTCGGCAACCGGGGCATCGAAGTCGGAATGCCGCGAAACTCACCGAGTCAAAGCGTTTCGCCGTTTGCGGAAGAAGTCTGATGTAGAACAAGTAGCAGAAGCATACATGCTCAAGAGGGATCACCCGAAATTCAAAGGCAACTGAATTTCGGCAACCGGGGCATCGAAGTCGGAATGCCGCGAAACTCACCGAGTCAAAGCGTTTCGCCGTTTGCGGAAGAAGTCTGATGTAGAACAAGTAGCAGAAGCATACATGCTCAAGAGGGATCACCCGAAATTCAAAGGCAACTGAATTTCGGCAACGGGGCATCGAAGTCGGAATGCCGCGAAACTCACCGAGTCAAAGCGTTTCGCCGTTTGCGGAAGAAGTCTGATGTAGAACAAGTAGCAGAAGCATACATGCTCAAGAGGGATCACCCGAAATTCAAAGGCAACTGAATTTCGGCAACCGGGGCATCGAAGTCGGAATGCCGCGAAACTCACCGAGTCAAAGCGTTTCGCCGTTTGCGGAAGAAGTCTGATGTAGAACAAGTAGCAGAAGCATACATGCTCAAGAGGGATCACCCGAAATTCAAAGGCAACTGAATTTCGGCAACCGGGGCATCGAAGTCGGAATGCCGCGAAACTCACCGAGTCAAAGCGTTTCGCCGTTTGCGGAAGAAGTCTGATGTAGAACAAGTAGCAGAAGCATACATGCTCAAGAGGGATCACCCGAAATTCAAAGGCAACTGAATTTCGGCAACGGGGCATCGAAGTCGGAATGCCGCGAAACTCACCGAGTCAAAGCGTTTCGCCGTTTGCGGAAGAAGTCTGATGTAGAACAAGTAGCAGAAGCATACATGCTCAAGAGGGATCACCCGAAATTCAAAGGCAACTGAATTTCGGCAACCGGGGCATCGAAGTCGGAATGCCGCGAAACTCACCGAGTCAAAGCGTTTCGCCGTTTGCGGAAGAAGTCTGATGTAGAACAAGTAGCAGAAGCATACATGCTCAAGAGGGATCACCCGAAATTCAAAGGCAACTGAATTTCGGCAACCGGGGCATCGAAGTCGGAATGCCGCGAAACTCACCGAGTCAAAGCGTTTCGCCGTTTGCGGAAGAAGTCTGATGTAGAACAAGTAGCAGAAGCATACATGCTCAAGAGGGATCACCCGAAATTCAAAGGCAACTGAATTTCGGCAACCGGGGCATCGAAGTCGGAATGCCGCGAAACTCACCGAGTCAAAGCGTTTCGCCGTTTGCGGAAGAAAGTCTGATGTAGAACAAGTAGCAGAAGCATACATGCTCAAGAGGGATCACCCGAAATTCAAAGGCAACTGAATTTCGGCAACCGGGGCATCGAAGTCGGAATGCCGCGAAACTCACCGAGTCAAAGCGTTTCGCCGTTTGCGGAAGAAGTCTGATGTAGAACAAGTAGCAGAAGCATACATGCTCAAGAGGGATCACCCGAAATTCAAAGGCAACTGAATTTCGGCAACCGGGCATCGAAGTCGGAATGCCGCGAAACTCACCGAGTCAAAGCGTTTCGCCGTTTGCGGAAGAAAGTCTGATGTAGAACAAGTAGCAGAAGCATACATGCTCAAGAGGGATCACCCGAAATTCAAAGGCAACTGAATTTCGGCAACCGGGCATCGAAGTCGGAATGCCGCGAAACTCACCGAGTCAAAGCGTTTCGCCGTTTGCGGAAGAAGTCTGATGTAGAACAAGTAGCAGAAGCATACATGCTCAAGAGGGATCACCCGAAATTCAAAGGCAACTGAATTTCGGCAACCGGGGCATCGAAGTCGGAATGCCGCGAAACTCACCGAGTCAAAGCGTTTCGCCGTTTGCGGAAGAAGTCTGATGTAGAACAAGTAGCAGAAGCATACATGCTCAAGAGGGATCACCCGAAATTCAAAGGCAACTGAATTTCGGCAACCGGGGCATCGAAGTCGGAATGCCGCGAAACTCACCGAGTCAAAGCGTTTCGCCGTTTGCGGAAGAAGTCTGATGTAGAACAAGTAGCAGAAGCATACATGCTCAAGAGGGATCACCCGAAATTCAAAGGCAACTGAATTTCGGCAACCGGGGCATCGAAGTCGGAATGCCGCGAAACTCACCGAGTCAAAGCGTTTCGCCGTTTGCGGAAGAAAGTCTGATGTAGAACAAGTAGCAGAAGCATACATGCTCAAGAGGGATCACCCGAAATTCAAAGGCAACTGAATTTCGGCAACCGGGGCATCGAAGTCGGAATGCCGCGAAACTCACCGAGTCAAAGCGTTTCGCCGTTTGCGGAGAAGTCTGATGTAGAACAAGTAGCAGAAGCATACATGCTCAAGAGGGATCACCCGAAATTCAAAGGCAACTGAATTTCGGCAACCGGGGCATCGAAGTCGGAATGCCGCGAAACTCACCGAGTCAAAGCGTTTCGCCGTTTGCGGAAGAAGTCTGATGTAGAACAAGTAGCAGAAGCATACATGCTCAAGAGGGATCACCCGAAATTCAAAGGCAACTGAATTTCGGCAACCGGGGCATCGAAGTCGGAATGCCGCGAAACTCACCGAGTCAAAGCGTTTCGCCGTTTGCGGAAGAAGTCTGATGTAGAACAAGTAGCAGAAGCATACATGCTCAAGAGGGATCACCCGAAATTCAAAGGCAACTGAATTTCGGCAAACGGGGCATCGAAGTCGGAATGCCGCGAAACTCACCGAGTCAAAGCGTTTCGCCGTTTGCGGAAGAAGTCTGATGTAGAACAAGTAGCAGAAGCATACATGCTCAAGAGGGATCACCCGAAATTCAAAGGCAACTGAATTTCGGCAACCGGGGCATCGAAGTCGGAATGCCGCGAAACTCACCGAGTCAAAGCGTTTCGCCGTTTGCGGAAGAAGTCTGATGTAGAACAAGTAGCAGAAGCATACATGCTCAAGAGGGATCACCCGAAATTCAAAGGCAACTGAATTTCGGCAACCGGGGCATCGAAGTCGGAATGCCGCGAAACTCACCGAGTCAAAGCGTTTCGCCGTTTGCGGAAGAAGTCTGATGTAGAACAAGTAGCAGAAGCATACATGCTCAAGAGGGATCACCCGAAATTCAAAGGCAACTGAATTTCGGCAACCGGGGCATCGAAGTCGGAATGCCGCGAAACTCACCGAGTCAAAGCGTTTCGCCGTTTGCGGAAGAAGTCTGATGTAGAACAAGTAGCAGAAGCATACATGCTCAAGAGGGATCACCCGAAATTCAAAGGCAACTGAATTTCGGCAACCGGGGCATCGAAGTCGGAATGCCGCGAAACTCACCGAGTCAAAGCGTTTCGCCGTTTGCGGAAGAAGTCTGATGTAGAACAAGTAGCAGAAGCATACATGCTCAAGAGGGATCACCCGAAATTCAAAGGCAACTGAATTTCGGCAACCGGGGCATCGAAGTCGGAATGCCGCGAAACTCACCGAGTCAAAGCGTTTCGCCGTTTGCGGAAGAAGTCTGATGTAGAACAAGTAGCAGAAGCATACATGCTCAAGAGGGATCACCCGAAATTCAAAGGCAACTGAATTTCGGCAACCGGGGCATCGAAGTCGGAATGCCGCGAAACTCACCGAGTCAAAGCGTTTCGCCGTTTGCGGAAGAAGTCTGATGTAGAACAAGTAGCAGAAGCATACATGCTCAAGAGGGATCACCCGAAATTCAAAGGCAACTGAATTTCGGCAACCGGGGCATCGAAGTCGGAATGCCGCGAAACTCACCGAGTCAAAGCGTTTCGCCGTTTGCGGAAGAAGTCTGATGTAGAACAAGTAGCAGAAGCATACATGCTCAAGAGGGATCACCCGAAATTCAAAGGCAACTGAATTTCGGCAACCGGGGCATCGAAGTCGGAATGCCGCGAAACTCACCGAGTCAAAGCGTTTCGCCGTTTGCGGAAGAAGTCTGATGTAGAACAAGTAGCAGAAGCATACATGCTCAAGAGGGATCACCCGAAATTCAAAGGCAACTGAATTTCGGCAACCGGGGCATCGAAGTCGGAATGCCGCGAAACTCACCGAGTCAAAGCGTTTCGCCGTTTGCGGAAGAAGTCTGATGTAGAACAAGTAGCAGAAGCATACATGCTCAAGAGGGATCACCCGAAATTCAAAGGCAACTGAATTTCGGCAACCGGGGCATCGAAGTCGGAATGCCGCGAAACTCACCGAGTCAAAGCGTTTCGCCGTTTGCGGAAGAAGTCTGATGTAGAACAAGTAGCAGAAGCATACATGCTCAAGAGGGATCACCCGAAATTCAAAGGCAACTGAATTTCGGCAACCGGGGCATCGAAGTCGGAATGCCGCGAAACTCACCGAGTCAAAGCGTTTCGCCGTTTGCGGAAGAAGTCTGATGTAGAACAAGTAGCAGAAGCATACATGCTCAAGAGGGATCACCCGAAATTCAAAGGCAACTGAATTTCGGCAACCGGGGCATCGAAGTCGGAATGCCGCGAAACTCACCGAGTCAAAGCGTTTCGCCGTTTGCGGGATGAAAAGTATGATAGTAGAAAATGTAAGCAGAAAGCAGTACATGCTCAAGAAGGGAATCACCCCGAAATTCACAAGGCAACTGAATTTCGGGCAAAACTGGCATCGAAGTCAGAATGTAGACGAAACACACCGAGTCGAAAGCGTTATCGCTGTTTGCGGATGAAAAGTCTGAAGTATAACAAGTAGCAGAAGCCTACATGCTCAAGAGGGATCACCTCACCCGAAATTCAAAAGATAGCAAACTGGAATTTCGGCAAATACACGGGCATCGAATTCGGAATGTTCGCGAAACTTCATACCGCGTCTAAGCGTTTTTGCTGCTTTGCTGATGAAATTCTGATGTAAGAACAAGTAGCAGAAGCATACATGCTCAAGAGGGATCACCCCGAAATTTCAAAGGGAACTGAATTTCAGCAACATCGGGGCATACGAAAGTCGGAATGTGTATGCGAAACTCACTAAGTCAAAGACGTTTCGTGTTTGCGGAGTGAAAGTCCTAAATGTAGTACAAGATGAGCGGAAGCATACATGCTCAAGAGGGATGCAGCCCGTCCCGAAATTCCAAAGGCAACATGAATTTCGGGAACCAAAAAAAACAAAAAAACAACCCGGGACGGGCGATCGAAGATCAGGAATTTCAAGCAAAACTCTCACTCGAGTCGAAAGCGTTTTGCCGTTTTTGCGGAAGAAAGTCTGATTGTAGAACAAGTAGCATAGAAGCATACCATGCTCCAAAGAGGGATCAACCCGAAATTCAAAGGCAGACTGAATTTTCGGCATAGGAACGGGCAATCGAAGTCTGGAATGCCGCGTAACTCACCGAGGTCAAACATGCGTTTTTTCCTACCGTTTGAGCGGTAGAAGTCTGAGGATAGAACAAGTAAGCAGAAGCCATCACAATGCTCCAAGAGGGATCACCCGAGAATTCAAAGGCAGACTGAATTCTCAGGCACAAACGGGGCATCGATAGTACTAATGTAGCGAAACTCACCAGAGTGGGCCAAAGCGTTTCGCCGTTTGCGGAAGAAAGTCTGAATGTAGAACAAGTAGCAAGACACAGGGGAAAACTATGCTCAAAGAGGGGTCACCCGAAATTCCAAAGGCAACATGAATATTCTGGCAAAAACGGGGCATCGATTGATTCGTGAATGCCGACGATAAACTCACCGAGAGTCTCCGAGAAGCGATTTCCCCGTTTGCGGAAGAAAGTACTGAATGTAGAACAATGTAGCAGAAGCATACTGATTTGGGCTCTCAAAGAGGGATCACATGCCTAAATATCAAATGGCATAACAATGAATTATTCCATCGGCAAATACGAGGTGGTGCACTCGAAGGTCATGGAAGCTGCAAATCGTCGCTTCGGGGGTTGGGGGGCGGCGAAAGTAAATCTCACCGAGTACAAAGCCTTTTGCCGGTTATTGCGGAAGAAAAGTTCTGATGTAGAAACAAAGTAAGCAGAAGCATACATACTCAAAGAGGTTGATCACCCAGACAATTCTAAGGCAACTGAAATTTCGGTTAGCCGGGCTTCGAAGTCGAAGAATGCCGCGGAAAACTCAACCGTAGTCAAGACGTTTCCCCAGTTTGCGGATGAAAGTCCTTGATGTAGAACAAGTATGAGAAGTATACTATGCTCAAGGAGGGTTCACCCTGATATGTCTCCAAAGTGGCAACTGAATTTCCCGGGTCAAAAGCGAGGAAATCTGAAGGATTCAAGAGAATGCCGCGAAACTCAAACCGAGGCAAAGCGTTTCACCGTTTGCGGAAGTACAAATGTCTGATGTAGAAACAGTAGCAGAAGCATACAATGCTCAAGAGGGAGGGTCACCCGAAATTCAAAGGCAAACTGAATTTCGGCAACCGGATGAATTCCTACGAAGTCGGGAATGCCGCGAAACTCACCAGAGGCCAAAGCGTTATCGCCGTTTGCGGTTGAAAGTCGTGATTGTAGGGAACAAGTCAAGCAGAAGGCCATACCCGATGACTCAAGAGGGATCCACCCCGAAATACAAAGGCACATAACTGAATTGATCCGGCAACTGGGGCATCGCAAGTCTGAATGCCGCGAAACTTCACACACGTGACAAAGCGTTATTTTCGCCGTTTAGCAGGATGAAAGTTCTGATGTAGAACAAGTAGCAGAAGCATACATGCTACTCAAGAGAGGCTCACCGGGGCCTCAATTCGAAAAAGGCAACATGGAATTATCCGGCAAAAGGGGCATTGCGAAGTAACGGGAATGAAAGTGTGTAAACTCACCGAATTTCAAAGCGTTCTATCCCCTGTTTGCGGAAGAAAGTCTGGAGGATTGTAGAACGAAGTAGCAGGAAGCATACAGTGCTCAAGAGGGATCTACCCGAAAATGTCTCAAAGGCAAACTGAATTTTCCGGCATACCGCGGGGCAATCGAAGTCGGGTAATGCCGCAATCACAACTCACCCGAGTCAAAGCCTAGAATCGCTGTTTGCGGATAGAAAGTTCTCGGAACTTACTGAGAACAAAGTGAGCAGAAAGCATAATATGCTCGAGAGGGATCACCACGGAAAAATTCAAAGGCATACTGAATTGGTCTAGCAAAACAAAGGCAATCGAAGTCGGAATGCCGGCGAAATTACATTCGACTGTAGTCCAAAGCGTTTTCGCCGTATTTTGCGGATAGGAAAAGTCACTGATGTAGAACAAGTTGTCACAAGCATAGCATGCGATCAAAGAGGGTATCACCCTGAAATCCCAAAAAGGAGGCAACTGAATGTCTATCTGCAAACGGGAACTCGAGAGTCGGAATGCCGCGGAAACTTATAACCAATATTTTGCCCGCAAAAGCGTTTCCCCTGTTTGCGGATGAAGTCTGATGCTTAAGAACCAGTAGCAAGGACGATACAGGCTCCGAAGAGGGATCAACACCGAAATATCCAAAAGGCTCACAACTGAATTTCAGGGTCAACCGGAGGGCATCGACAGGATCGTAATGCCGCGAAACTCCACCGAGTACAAAGTCCGATCTTTTCTCCCCGTTTGATTTCGGAAGAAAGTCTGATGTAGAACAAGTAGCAGAAGCATACAATGCTCAAGAGGGATCACAGGCCCGAAATTCAAAGGCAACTGAATTTCGGTCAAAAGCGGACAATCGAAATACGGAAATTGCCGCGAAATTCACCGAGTCGAAAGCGTTTCCCCGTTTTGCTAGAAGAAAGTCCTGATGTAAGAACAAAGTAGCAGAAGCATACAAGCTCTAAGAGGTGTACACCCGAAGAATTCAAAAGGGCAACTGTAATTTCGGCCAATCGGGTCATCAGAAGTTCTGGAATGCCGCAGAAACTCACACGAGTCAAAGCATTTCTCTAGTTTGCGATGGAAAGTGCGTTGAGGGAAGAAAGTTAGAACATAGTAAGAACAAGTAGCAGAAGCATACATTGCTCAAAGATCGGGATCACCCGAAATTCAAAGGCAACTGGAAATTTGCTCGGCAAAACGGTGAATCGAAGTCGGAATGTAAGACCGAAACTCACCGAGTTCAAAGCGTTTCGCCGTTTTCGGATGAAAGTCTGATTGTTAGAACGAAGTAGCAGTAAGAAGTACATGGTCAAGAGAGGGTGAAGCACCCACGAAAATTCTTTTCTCCCACACAGCAACTGAACTTTACCCGCGCCCTAAACAGGGGAAATTCGAAGTTCAGAGTGATGCCTGAGAACTGAAACATTCCCCGATTTCCAAAGCCGTTTCCCCTTTTTGCGGATGAACCAGCCCGTACTATCCCGCACCGTCTTCACGCCCCGAAAACTCCCCCCCCCCCCCCCCCCCCCCCCCCACTCCCCCCCCCCCCCTCACTGATGTAGAACAAGTTAAGCAATAAAAGGCGATACTTAATTGCTGCAAGAGTGGGATCAGACTCGAAATTCCAAAAGGCAACTTGAATTACGGCAAAAACGGGGCAATCGAAGTTCGGAATGATGCGAAATTCACCGAGTCTCAAAGCGTTTTCCCCCGCTTTGCGGTAGAAGGTTTGATGTAGTAACAAGTAGTCAGAAGCGTACATTAGCTCAAGAGGGATCACTCCGAAATTCAAAGGCTAACTGAATTTCTCGGACAACCGTGGGCAAAATGGCATTCGGGAAATGCACAGCGAAACTCACCAGTAGTCCAAAAAAAAAAAAAAAAACTAGCGGGTGTTTTGATGCCGGTTTGCGGAAGAAGTCTTGATGTAGGAACAAAGTAGCAGGAAGCATACCATGCTCAAGAGGGAACACCCGAAATTCAAGAGGCCAACTGAATGTTCGGTCCCAAATAACGGAAACGTCGCATCGAGCGGATATCGGAAATGCCGCGAACCTCAACCGAGAGGCGTCAAGAGGGCGTTTTCCCCTGTTTGCGGAAGAAAAGTCTGATGTAGGAACAAGTAGCAGAATAAGCATACATGCTCAAGAGACTTAGTGAGGATCACCCGAAATTCAAATAGGCAAATGGAATTTCGGCAAAACGGATCATCGAAGTCGGAGAATGCCCAGCGAAATTTACCGAGATCAAAGCGTTTCCGCCAGTATTGCGATGAAGATGTCTGATGTAGAACAAGTAGCAAGAAGCATTACATGCTCAAGAGGGGAATCACCCGAAATTACAAAGGCAAATGAAAATTTCGGCTAAACCGGGGCATCGAAGAGTCCGGAATGCCAGAGAAACTTACCGAGTCAAATGTTTCGCCATGATTGCGTGAAGACAGTACCTGATTTGGAACAAGTAGCCAGAAGCATAAATATGGCTCAAGAGTGATCACCCGATAAATCAATGGCACCAGTTGAATTTCTGGCAACCGGGGCATCGAAGTCGGAATGCGCCGCGAAATTAACTCGAGGCCCAAAGCGTTTCGCCGTTATAACCACGGAAGAAGTTGTGATGTAGAACAAGTATGCAGAAAGCCAATTACATTAGCTCACGGTCAGGAAGGTAATCGATACGCACCGAAATCCTAAGTGCAACTGAATTTCGCGCTTCAAAACGGGGCATCCGGAAGGGTGCGGAATGCCGCGAAAATGCATCCCGAGTCAAATGTCGTTTCCCCGATTTTGCGGAAGTTAAGTCTGATTGTAGAACCAAGTATGCAGAAGCATACAATGCTCAAGAGGTGATACAACCTGCCCCCGAATATCCTTCAAAGGCAACCTGAGGATTTACGGCAAAACTGTTCATCGAAGTCGGAATGCCGCGAAATTCACCGAGTCAAAAGCGTTTCCCCGTTGCGGAAGAAGTCTGATGTAGAACAAGTAGCAGAAGCATACATGCTCAAGAGGGATCTCCGAAAATGCAAAGGCAACTGAATTTCGGCAACCGGGGCATCGAAGTCGGAATGCCGCGAAACTCACGAGTCAAAGCGTTCCCCGTTTGCGGAAGAAAAGTCTGATGTAGAACAAGTAGCAGAAGCATACATGCTCAAGAGGGATCACTAGAAATTCAAAGGCAACTGAATTTCGGCAAACGGGGAACTCGAAGTCGAGGAATGCCGCAACATTCACCGAGTCAATAGGCCGTTTTCCCCGTTTGCGGATGGAAGTCTTGATGTAGAACAGATAGTTGCAGAAGCATACTATCGCCCTACAAGAGGGATCACCCGAAATTCAAAGGCAACAGAAATTGCGGCAAACGGGGAATCGAAGTCGGAATGACCGCGAAATTCACCGAGTCGAAAGCGTTTCCCCGTTTTTTGTTTGTTTTGCGGAAGAAGCCTCTGATGGAGAACAAGTAGCAGAAGCATACATGCCTCAAGAGGGATCACCCGAAAATTCAAAGGCAACTAAATTTCGGCCAAACGGGAATCGAAGTCGGATTTATGCCTGCGAAAGTCACCGAGCGTCATAAGCGTTTCCCCGTTTGCGGAAGAAGTATGATGTATGAACAAGTAGCCGAAGCATACATGCTCCAGAGGGATCACCCGAAATTCAAAGGCAACTGAATTTCGGCTAACCGGGGAATCGAAGTCGGAATGCCGACGAAATTCACCGAGTCAAAGCCGTTTTTCCCCGTTTGCCAGAAAGAAGTCTGATTGTAGAAACAAGTAGCAAGAAGCATACATGCTCAAGAGGGGTCACCCGAAATTCAAAGGCTAACAGGAATTTCGGCAAAACGGCGAAATCGAATAGGTCGGAATGCCGCGTGAAAGCTCCACCGAGTCAAAGCGTTTCCCCGTTTGCGGAAGAAGTCTGATGTAGAACAAGTAGCTAGAAGCATACATGCTCAAGAGGGATTCCCCAGAAATTCAAAGGCAACTGAATTTCGGCAAACGGTAATCGAAGTCGGATAATGCCGCGAAATTCACCGAGTCAAAGCGTTTCCACCCGTTTTGCGGAAGAAGTCTGATGTAGAAACAAGTTAGCAGAAGCATACATGCTCAAGAGGGAATCACCCGATAATTCAAAGTCAACTTGAATTTCGGGCAAACGGGGAAATCCGAAGACTGAATGCGCGCGAAATTCACCGAGTCAAGAGAGCGTTCCCCCCGTATTGCGGAAGAAACTCTGATGGTAGAACATGTAGCAGAAGCATACTATGCTACAAGAGAACACAAGCCAAATAGAGATCCCCAGAAATTCAAGGCAACTGAATTTACGGCAACCGGGGGAAATCGAAGTCGGAATTGCCCGCGAATTTCACCGAGTCATAGCGTTGTCCCCCGTTGGGTGTGGAAGAAGTCTTGATGTAGAACAAAGTACCGGAAGCATACATGCTCAAGAGGGCTCACCCGAAATCCTCAAAGGCAACTGAATTTCGGCAAACGGGGAATCGAAGACAGAATGCCGCGTAAGTCACCGAGTCAAAGCGTTTCCCCGTTTGAAGAAGAAGTCTGATGTTAGAAACAAGTAGCAGAAGCATACATGCTCAAGA